>CAKNYM010043999.1:8924-20335 GCA_932195095.1 Andricus curvator
TTGAATTGAGAAGAATTCAAATGAATTCAGCGAGCTAAAAAAATCAACAGAATTCAATTTTTTTAATCCATTAACTTTATTGAATTGAGAAGAATTCAAATGAATTCAGCGATTCAACAAATTCAAGAGAATTCAATTTTTTGTTCAAGAATTGAGAATACATTTTTTAAAAACAACAATATTTCAAGACTAAATTCAATCAAATTTGATTTAATTCATTCTTTATTTTTGGAATTTATCCTGCTTTATTAAAAAAAATTGAATTCTCTTGAATTTGTTGACAAATGTTTTTTTTATTTCACCCTGTATTCTCTTAAACTCACCTTGAATTCTTAAGCATTTAAACAAATTGTTCTTTTTAATTCTTCTAAATTCACTCCAATTTGACTGAAAAGTGGAATCTTCTGGATTTTTTTCAATTCACTTGAATTTTTATGAATTTCATCCAATTCTTCTCATTTCCCTAAAATTTATCCTGAATTCTTAAAACGAAAAATTGAATTCTCTTCATTCCTTTAACTCTCACTTAATTCTTCCAAATTCACTCAATTAAATGGATTAAAGAAAATTTTTTTTTTAATTCATCCTGTAGTCGATTGAATTTAAAAGAATTCATCATCATGCCAACGGCCATACCACGCTGAAAAACCCAGTTCTCGTCAGATCACTGAAGTTAAGCAGCGTTGGACGCGGTTAGTACTTGGATGGGTGACCATTCAAGAATACTGACATGAGTGCTGTTGGCACATCGTGGGTGTGGTGAGCCCACACTTGTAGTTATTTATAACTACAAGAAAAACCTAGAAACACTACCCGAATCGGGTAGTGTCACGCCTACCCTGAAAGGGAAATGGTTTAATGGTATATATATATATCGAGAGTTAAAAAAATTAAAATTCATTTTTTTTAAGAATTCAGAATAAATTCAAAAAATTAATAGTGGATTAAATAAAATTCGAGTGAATTTAGAGGAATTTAAGGGAAATGAGAAGAATTCGATGAAGTGCATAAAAATTCAAGTAAATGAAAAAATCAAAAATATTGTTTAGAGTCAAATTTGAGTGAATTAAAATTAAAAATAATTCAGTTTAAGAGACCACAGAGTTAATTTTAAAAAATTGAATCCATTTGATTGAGTGAATTTAGAAGAATTCAAAAGAATTTAGCGAGAGTTACAAATATCAAGAGAATTCAATTTTTTAAACAGAATTCGGAAAAATTTAGAGGAATTCAAGGGCAATGAGAAGAATTTGATGAAATTGAAAATATTCCATTGATTTAAGTAAATTGGAGTGAATTCAGAAGAATTGGTTTACTAAATGCTTAAGAATTCAAGGTGAATTAAAAATAATTTGTTTGAAATCTATTTATAATTAAGGGAACTGAGAAGAATTAAAAAGAATTCAGCGAGATTCAATTTCTTGTTCAGGCATTCGGGATACTTAAAAATAAATAGTGAATTAAATGAAATTTGAGTGAATTTAGAGAAAATGAGAAGAATTCGATGAAATTCATAAAAATTCAAGTAAATAAAAAAAATTGTTTTGAGTCAAATTTAAGTGAATTTAGAATTAAAAATAATTCACTTTAAGAGACCACAGAGTTAATTTAAAAAAAAATTGAATCCATTTGATTGAGGGAATTTAGAAGAATTCAAAAGAATTTAGCTAGAGTTACAAAAATCAAGAGAATTCAATTTTTTAAAAAGAATTCGGAAAAATTTAGAGTAATTCAAGGGCAATGAGAAGAATTCGATGAAATTCAAAATATTCCACTGATTTCAGTAAAATTGGAGTGAATTCAGAAGAATTCGTTTAAATGCTTGATAATTCAAGGTGGATTAAAAAAAAAAATTTTAATCCATTTACAAATAATTGAACTTAGAATAATTGAGAAGAATTCAGCGAGATTCAATTTCTTGTTCAAGAATTCAGAATAAAGAAAAATAAATGATTTAATTAAAATTCGAGTGAATTTAGAGGAATTTAAGGGAAATGAGAAGAATTCGATTAACTTCATCAAAATTCAAATGAATGGATAAAAATGAAAAAAAATTGTTTTCAGTAAAATTGGAGTGAATTTAGAATTAAAAATAATTGGCTTAAAGGCTTAAGAATTCAAGGTGAGTTTCAGATTACAGAGTTTATTTAAAAAAAATTGAATCCATTTGATTTACTGAATTTAGAAGAATTCAAAAGAAGTCAGCATGAGTTACAAAAATCAAGTGAATTTAATTTTTTTTTAATTCGAGATGAATTCAAAAAATGAATAAAATACAATTCGAGAAAATGTATAGGAATTCAATAGTAATGAGAAGAATTCGCTGAAATTCAAAATATTCCACTGATTTCAGTAAAATTGTAGTGAATTCAGAAGAATTGGTTAAAATGTCAAGGTGAATTAAAAATAATTGTTTGGAAATCCATTTATAATTAAGTGAACTTAGAAGAATTCAGCGAGATTAAATTTATTTTTCGAGAATTCGGGATAAATTCAAAAAATAAATAATGAATTAAGTAAAATTCGAGTCAATTTTGAAGAATTTAAGGGGAAAGAGAAGAATTCGATGAAATTCATAAAAATGCGAGTGAATGGATAAAAATTGTTTTCAGTCAAATTGGATTAAATATAGAATTAAAAATAAATTTGTTTAAATGTTAAAGAATTCAAGATTTTTTGCTTGAGTGAATTTACAAGAATTCAGCGAGAGCTACAAAAAATCAAGAGAATTCAATTTTTTACAAAGAATTCGGGATAAATTCAAAAAATAAACAATGAATCAAATAAAATTCGAGAAAATTGAGAGGAATTTAAGGTTAATGAAGAGCATTCGATTAAATTCATAAAAATTCAAGTAAATGGATAAAAATGGAGAAAATTGTTTTCAGTCAAATTTGAGTGAATTTAGAATTAAAAATAATTGATTTAAATGCTTAAGAATTCAAGGTGAGTTTAAGAGACCACAGAGTCAATTAAAAAAAAACTGAATCCATTTGATTGACTGAATTTAGAAGAATTCAAAAGAATTCAGCAAGAGTTACAAAAATCAAGAGAATTACATTTTTTTTAAGAATTCCAGATAAATTAAAAAAATGAATTGAATAAAATTCGAGAAAATTTAGAGGAATTCAAGTGTAATGAGAAGAATTCGATGAAATTCAAAATATTCAACTGATTTCAGTAAAACTGTAGTGAATTCAGAAGAATTGGTTAAAATGCTTAAGAATTCAAGGTGAATTAAAAATAATTTGGCGAGATTCCTTTTCTTGTTCAAGAATTCGGGATAATGAATTAAATAAAATTCGATGAAATTCATAAAAATACAAGTAAATGGATAAAAATGGTTTTGAGTCACATTGGAGTGAATTTAAAATAAAAAATAATTGGTTTAAATGCTTAAGAATGCAAGGTTTTTTGCTTGAGTGAATTTAGAAGAATTCAGCGAGAGCTTAAAAAATCAAGAAAATTCAATTTTTTACGAAGAATACGTGATAAATTAAAAAAAACAATGAATTAAATAAAATTCGAAAAAATGTAAAGGAATTCAAGGGTAATGACAAGAATTCGATGAAATTCAAAAGATTCCACTGATTTCAGTAAAATTGGAGTGAATTCAGAAGAATTTGTTTAAATGCTTGATAATTCAAGGTGAATTAAAAATAATTTGTTTGAAATCCATTTATAATTAAGTGAACTTAGAAGAATTCAACGAGATTCAATTTCTTGTTCAAGAATTCGGGATAAATTCAAAAAATAAATGATGAATTAAATAAAATTCGAGTAAATTTAGAAGAATTCGATGAAATTCATAAAAATTCAAGTAAATGGATAAAAATTGTTTTCAGTCAAATTGGATTAAATTTAGAATTAAATAAAATTCGAGAAAATTGAGAGGAATTTAAGGTTAATGAGAAGAATTCGTTTAAATTCATAAAAATTCAAGTAAATGGATAAAAATGGAAAAAATTGTTTTTAGTCAAATTGGAGTGAATTTAGAATTAAAAATAATTGGTTTATATGCTTAAGAATTTAAGGTGAGTTTAAGAGACCACAGAGTTAATTAAAAAAAAACTGAATCCATTTGATTCACTGAATTCAAAAGAATTCAGCAAGAGTTACGAAAATCAAGAGAATTCCATTTTTTTTTAATATTTCGAGATAGATTCAAAAAATTAATAAAATAAAATTGGAGAAAATTTAGAGGAATTCAAGGGTAATGAGAAGAATTCGACGAAATTCATAAAAATTCAAGTGAATTGAAAAAATCCAAAAGATTCAACTGTTTTCAGTCAAATTGGAGTGAATTTAGAATTAAAAATTTGGTTTAAATGCTCAAGAATTCACGGTTTTTCACTTGAGCGAATTTAGAAGAATTCAAAAGAATTCAGCGGGAGCTACAAAAATCAAATTCAATTTTTTACAAAGAATTCGGGATAAATTCAAAAAATAAACAATGCATTAAATAAAATTTGAGAAAATTTAGAGGAATTTGAGGGTAATGAGAAGAATTCGATGAAATTCAAAATATTCCACTGATTTCAGTAAAATTGTAGTAAATTTAGAAGAATTGGTTAAAATGCTTAAGAATTCAAGGCGAATTAAAAATAATTTTTTTGAAATCCATTTATAATTAAGTGAACTTAGAAGAATTCAGCGAGATTTAATTTCTCGTTCAAGAATTCGGGATAAATTCAAAAAATACATAATGAATTAAATAAAATTCGAGTCAATTTTGAAGAATTTAAGGGAAAATGAGAAGAATTCGATGAAATTCATAAAAATGCGAGTGAATTGATAAAAATGGTTTTCAGTCAGATTGGATTAAATTTAGAATTAAAAATAATTGGTTTAAATGCTTAAGAATTCAAGATTTTTTGCTTGAGTGAATTTAGAAGAATTCAACAGAATTCAGGGAGAGCTACAAACAATCAAGAGAATTCAATTTTTTACAAAGAATTCGGGATAAATTCAAAAAATAAACAATGAATTAGATAAAATTCCAGAAAATTTAGAGGAATTCAAGGGTAATGAGAAGTATTCGATGAATTTCAAATCATTCCACTGATTTCAGTAAAATTGTAGTGAATTGAGAATTGGTTAAAATGCTTATGAATTCAAGGTGTGAATTAAAAATAATTTTTTTGAAATCCATTTATAATTAATTGAACTTAGAAGAATTAAAAAGAATTCAGCGAGATTCAATTTCTTGTTCAGACATTCGGGATAAATTCAAAAAATAAATAATGAATTAAATAAAATTTGAGTGAATTTAGAGGAAATGAGAAGAATTCGATGAAATTCATAAAAATTCAAGTAAATTAAAAAAATCAAAAATATTGTTTAGAGTCAAATTTGACTGAATTTAGAATTAAAAATAATTCAGTTTAAGAAACCAGAGTTAATTTTAAAAAAATTGAATTCATTTGATTGAGTCAATTTAGAAGAATTCAAAAGAATTTAGCGAGAGTTACAAAAATCAAGAGAATTCAATTTTTTTAACAGAATTCGGAAAAATTTAGAGGAATTCAAGGGTAATGAGAAGAATTCGATGAAATTCAAAATATTCCACTGATTTCAGTAAATTCAGAAGAATTGGTTTAAATGGTTGATAATTCAAGGTGAATTAAAAATATTTTTTTTTTAAATCCATTTACAAATAATTGAACTTAGAATAATTATAATGGAAATCCATTTATAATTAAGTGAACTTAGAAGAATTCAGCGAGATTCAATTTCTTGTTCAAGAATTCGGGATAAATTCAAAAAATAAACAATGAATTAAATAAAATTCGAGAAAATTGAGAGGAATTTAAGGTTAATGAGAAAAATTCGATTAAATTCATAAAAATTCAAGTAAATGGGTAAAAAATTGTTTTCAGTCAAATTGGTGTGAATTTAGAATTAAAAATAATTGGTTTAAATGCTGAAGAATTTAAGGTGAGTTTCAGATTACAGACTTTATTACAAAAAAAACTGAATCCATTTGATTGACTGAATTTAGAAGAATTCAGCAAGAGTTACAAAAATCAAGAGAATTCAATTTTTTTTTTAATATTTCGAGATAAATTCAAAAAACGAATAAAATAAAATTGGAGAAAATTTAGAGGAATTCAAGGGTAATAAGAAGTATTCGATGAATTTCAAAACATTCCACTGATTTCAGTAAAATTGTAGTGAATTGAGAATTGGTTAAAATGCTTAAGAATTCAAGGTGTGAATTAAAAATAATTTTTTTGAAATCCATTTATAATTAAGTGAACTTAGAAGAATTCAGCGAGATTCAATTTCTTGTTCAAGAATTCGGGATAAATTCGAAAAATAATGAATTATTTAAAATTTGAGCCAATTTAGAAGAATTTAAAGGAAATGAGAAGAATTCGATGAAATTCATAAAAATTCAAGTGAATTGAAAAAAAAAATCCAAAAGATTCCACTGTTTTCAGTCAAATTGCTTGAGTGAATTTAGAAGAATTCAGCGAGAGCTACAAAAATCAAGAGGATTCAATTTTTTACAAAGAATTCGGGATAAATTCAAAAAATAAACAATGAATTAAATAAAATTCGAGTCATTTTAGAGGAATTTAAGGGTAATGAGAAGAATTGTATGAAATTCAAAATATTCCACTGATATCAGTAAAATTGTAGTGAATTCAGAAGAATTGGTTTAAATGCTTAAGAAGTCAAGGTGTGAATTAAAAATAATTTTCTTTTTTAGTCCATTTATAATTAAATGAACTTAGAATGATTCAAAAGAATTCAGCGAGATTCAATTTCTGCAAGAATTCAGGATAAATGCAAAAAATAAATAATGAATTATATAAAATTAGAGGAATTTAAGGGAAATAAGAATTCGTTGGAATTGATAAAAATTTAAGGGAATTACAAAGAATTCAAAATATTCCGCTGATTTCACCTAAACTAAAATGAACTCAGCAGAATTCGAAATAATTGCTTAAAATGCTTAAGAATTCCATGAATTGAAATTGAATGAATTTTGAAGAATTCAGCAAGATTTAAAAAACCAAGAGAATTCAATTAAAAAAAAATAATTCAGGATAAATAATTAAGAATTCTGAGTGAATTCCAAATTAGTTGAAATAAATTCAAAACATCAAAAATATTCCATTGATTTCAGCCCAGTTTGAATGAATTTAGAAAAACTTAAGGGAATTCAAGAGAGTTTGATGAAATTCACAAGAATTTGAAAGAATTGAACCAAATTTTTAAAATCCGACAATTTCCATCGAATTGAGTAAAATAGGATTGAACATTTTAAAACCAACGAATTAAGTAAAATCCGAGTGAATTTAGGGAAATCAGAAGAATTCATAAAAATTCAAGTGAACTGAAAACAATTAAAAAAATGTTTTGAAAAAAATCATTAAATTTGGAATAAATTGAGAAAATTTTAAAGGACTTTAAAAGAATTTGATAAAATGACTTGAGATTTTAGGGTGAAAAAAAATGGAATTGGGTAGAATTAAGTGAATTCCAAAGAATTCAGGAAACATAAAAAAATGAGATAATTCCAAAGAAATTTGAAAAATCCCAAATTAATTTAGAAGAATTCAAAAGAATTTGATAAAATAGGACAAAGTTGCCAAAATTTAAAAAAATCTAATGTTTTCCTGATTTTTTTTAGCGTAAATTTGTCTTATTTTGTTCAAAAATTTCTTGAAAACTTCAAAAAATTTTGGATTTCGCAATTTATATGAACAAAAGAAGGAAAAACGGTACTGGAGAATGCAAAAAAGAGACTAAAAAGTCGAGTAAATATAAATTTATTCATCGAAATTTTCACATTTTACTTCGCCTTCTTACTCTTGATCTTCCTCATGTAGAATTCGAGTTCCTTTCCTTCCAAAATGTAACCGTCGGCTCTACCGCACTGTCCGGGTCTACTGGAAACGCAAGCTGAAAAGAAAAATTAAATTAAAATTCGGAACTCATTCAGTCAACAAAATAAACTCAAATTTCTTCAGAAAAAAAAGTTATTTACAAGAATATCGTTATAAATCAAATTATCCTATCATTTTTGGCATTTTAATAAAACAATTATTATTCCTTACTTTTTTATATTGATATTAAAGTATTCCTAATTTAAAATACTTCTTTATATATACACATTTTAAAAATATTATAAAATATTTTAAAAATATTATAAAATATTTTAAAAATATTATAAAATATTTTAAAAATATAAAATATTTTTAAAACCTAATTTCCTTCAAAGAACACAATATTTTTAGATTTTTTTCGAATAAAATTAATTTACTGGTAGCATATTGAATCCAATCTGAAACGCTTAAGATTTCAAGTCAAAATATATTGCAGTTTTAACATTACAGATTATTTTTGACACATTTTAAAATATCAAAATTTTTTCAGAAATCTTAAAAAAAAATCTATTTTCTTGAAATCTTTCAAAATTCTTAAAGTTTCTAATTTTGTTGTTGAAATCTTCAAAAATCTGCACTTCAGGGATTTTTTTTAATTTAACAAGATTAAAAAAAATGAGTTTAGAAAATTAAAAATTTTTTTTAACAAAATGTAGATTTTTGAAGATAATATTCTTAATATTCCTGGGAAAAATTCAAATGATTTTTATTTTTTGAAAAATGAATTTCAAGAGAAAATTGAAAAAGATTTCTAAGTATTTTAAACGATTCCCTAATATTTTGAAAAAGAATCTAGAAAATTTAAAATAAAAGTTTTTTTTCTAAAGCATTAAACAAATATTTTAAATCTCTTTAAAATTCTTAAACAGACTCGAAGTTTTCCTAAAATTGTGTACATTCTTTCAAAACTCCAAACAAATGTCGTTAAAATTCTGCAGATTTTTTATTCAATATTTTAAAAATCATTTGAAGTGCTTTTAATTCAACTTTTTTTTTTAAATTAATTTTCAAAATAAATTTTTTAGAATAAAAAGCTATTTTTAAAATTTTCAGAAACCTTAAAAAGAACGTTAAGAGAAAATCAAAAAATATTTCTAAACATTTCGAACGTTTTCCAAAAATTTTGAAAAAGAATCTGGAAAATAAAAAAAAGATTTTTTCTTTTAAAGGATTTTACAAAATTTTTAATCTTTTCAAAACTTTTAAAATTCCGCAATATCATTTGAAATTATTGTAAAATTAAAAAAAGGTTTCCAGAAATCCTAAAAAATGTATTCTCTTGAAATCTCTCAAAATTCTTAAAGTTTTTAATTTTTTTGTTGAAATCTTCAAAAATCTGCACTTCAGGAATTTTTTTTTTAATTTAACAAGATTAAACAAAATGAGTTTAGAAAATTTAAAACAAAATGTAGTTTTTTTGAAGATTTTGAAAAGTTTGAAGATAATATTCTTAATATTCCTGGGAAAATTTCAAATTATTTTTATTTTTTGAAAAATGAATTTTAAGAGAAAATTGAAAAAGATTTCGAAATATTTCAAACGATTTCCTAATATTTTCAAAAAGAATCTATAAAATTTAAAATAAAGTTTTTTTTTTCTAAAGGTTTAAAAAAATATTTTAAATCTCTTGAAAATTTCTAAAATTCCTAAATAAACAGACTCGAAGTTTTCTTAAAATTGTGTAAATTCTTTCAAAACTCCAAACAAATGTCGTTAAAATTCTCCAGATTTTTTGTTCGATATTTTAAACAATCTGGAAAATAAAAAAAAAGGTTTTCTTTTTTCTTTGAAAGGATTTTGCAAAATTTTTAATCTTTTCAAAACTTTTAAAATTCCGTAATATCATTTGAAATTATTGTAAAATTAAAAAAGGGTTCCAGAAATCCTCAAAAATGCATTCCCTTGAAATCTCGCTAAATTCTTAAAAAGTTTCTAATTTTTTTCCGAAATCTTGAAAAATCTGCATTTTATGATTTTTTTTTTTATTTACAGGCAACTTTGAAAGTTTTTAAGATGATACAAAAATTTCTTAAGATTCCTGGGATAATTGAAAATGATTTTTATTTTTGGAATAATAAATTTCAAGAGAAAATTTAAAGATTTCTAAAAGTTTCAAACGATTTCCTAAAATTTTGAAAAAGAATCTAGAAAATTAAGACAAAAAAATAGATTTTTTATTTTAAAGGATTTTGCAAAAAAATTTCTTTCTAAGTTTTAAAATATTTGTAATCTCTTCAAAACTTCTAAAATCCTTAATATCTTTTAAATTGATTCGAATTTTTTTTTTAACTTTGTAAAATGTTCCAAAATTAAAAAAACTGCCTTATAATATTCCAGACTTTTTTCCGCATTCTGAGAAATCTTTTGATTTTTTTTTTTACATTTTCCTAGGAATCTTAAAAAGATTTTTTTATTCTATTGGAACCTTTCAAAATCCGGAAAAAGCTATACATTTTTTTCTTTGAAATCTCAAAAAAAATTTCCATTGATTATTTTTGAAAGAAGAAGTCAAAATTTCAAAAATATATATTTTGTTTACGTTTTGTTGAATCTCCAACTTAAAAAAATCAATTTTTAGCCAAAAATGGAATAGTTGTATTTTGAATAAAAAAATCAAATTTCCACCAAAAGAAACGAATTTTCAAAGCAAATAGAATGAATGAATTTTCGAAAAAAGTTCAACATTCAACCAAATATATTTTTTGATGTTATGATTTTTTTCTTTCAATTTTTTTTTTAATCAAAGAAGATATTTAATAGCTGAACTGTAAACTAAAAAAGATAAATTCTCAACCGAAAATGGAATATTTATTAGAAAATTAATTTTCAACAAAAAATGAAACGAATTTTCAACCAGAGATGAACTTCAGAAAAAAATTGTTTTAAGAAAGTAATTCAACTTTTTGCAGTTGAATTTTTGACCAAAAAAGATGACTTTTTAACAAAATAATTAAAGTTGCAACCAAAAATAGTTGAATTTTTTGATTGTGTTCTGTGAATTCATTTCAAATTTAGCATCAGGAAATTTTTCTTGAACTTGAAAGAAAATCGAAAATAAATTAGAAAACTTGAAATATTTGATGAATTTGTAGGGAAAGGATATCAGTATTTTTCTACTTTCAAATAAAGCAAAAAATTAGAAATTAAATGAAAATTACCAAAAAACGGTTCAGCAGAGAACAAGTTGAAAAAATATTTCAAATAATTTTTTTCTGAAAAAAATCTCCTTTCGCTCCGCTGGGAAACGAACCACAGAACTACTAATTTTCCGTCCGGTGATTTCTCATTAAGCTACTAGAGAGATCGAGAGAAGAAACTTTCTTCAGAAATACACGCATTATTTTTCTAGCTGGTACAAATCAAAATTTTCAAGGAATCTGTATTATCATTAGAGAATAACAGAAAATATTCAACGTCTTTTCAGACTAGATGAAGCTATGAAAGAAAAATTATTTTAAAGGAGATCTTTTTTCAGAAAAAAATTATTTAAAAGAATTTTTCTTTCATAGCTTC
>CAKNYM010043999.1:20345-35747 GCA_932195095.1 Andricus curvator
CTAGATGGAGCTATGAAAGAAAAATTATTTTAAAGGAGATCTTTTTTCAGAAAAAAATTATTTAAAATAATTTTTCTTTCATAGCTCCATCTAGTCTGAAAATACGTTAAATATTTTCTGTTATCCTCTAATGATAATACAGATTCCTTGAAAAAGTTAAAAAAACCTAGTCTTTCTTTAAAGGAATAAAAATTCCAGGACCATGAGCAAAATTCAAGGACTTTTCAAGGATTTCCAGGACGATAGACATCCTGATTGGAGAGAAAAAAAATGAAAAAAAGGGGAAGTTTCTTAAAAAGAGAAATTCTTTCCTTTTAAAGGGGAATAGAGGAAAGTGTGAAGTCGGAAATAAAAGACTAGGCTTTTTATTTAAAAATAAATAAATATTCTTACCGAGAACTCTTCCAGTTCCAAACTGCTCTTCAACAGCTGGCTCAACTTTCGCGGACTTTTGTCTTGCCTTGTACTTGGCGGCGCATTTCTTCGACTTCGGCTTGTTTAGAATTTCTTCCTCGGCTTCCGTCTACGAAAAAGAAAATCGAGGGAAAAAATTAATCTGCTATTTAATAAAAGTAATTTTTATCAATTTTTTGGGATACTTCAGAACGCTGTGGGAAAATTTCAACACATCCCTTTCTGTGTAGGTAAGGTACTCATCATGTTCAATTTTGGAAAGGTGATTTTTTAGGATTGGGTTCTTCAAATTTAACAATTTTATATATTTTTATTAGTGCAATTATTTTTCGACTGCTTCCAGAATGGAGACAATTTTTGAAGTATTTCTTACAAGTATTTTTAAAAAGCCTTGAAGCTTTGTTAAAGATTAATGGAATATTCTTTACTGCCTAGAAATTTGTACAAAAAAACTCTTGTCGAGAGTTTATTTATTTAATTCAAGCCTTTAATTAATTATATCATTTTTAATAATTATGTTTAATGCAGTGTCTATTCAAATTTTGGAAAAAAATTCCCGGACAATTCCAGGTTTTCAGTTTCTAGGGATTCAATTATTATGGTTTATTTAGAAAAAATTGCCAAATGATATTACAAGATATCTTTAAATATATGAGCACCATCGATTAACTAAATAATTAAATAATAAGAAATAATTAATCACTTGTTTAATTTCTTTAAAGTCCATGAATTTGAATAGTAATTGAAACAAATTTTTTTTCTTCCTAAACTTAAAATTCCGTGCATATTTAGGTAAAATTGATGTCGGTGGTATATTAAATTCAATTAAAAATGCTTGAAATTTCAAACCTTTCAAGTAAAAAATATTGCATTTTCAACAAGACAGAATAATTTTTAAACAGCTGAATTTTTAATAAAACAGATTAATTTTCTACCAAGAAGACGATTTTTCAACATAATTCATGAATTTTCCAACTAAACAGCTGAATTTTCTAAAAAAAAGATCAATTTTCAACCAAAAATGGAATAGTTAAATTTTGAGGTAAAAAAAATTAATTTTCAATAAAAAAGTCCAATTTTCAGCCAAAGAAATAAATTTTCTAAAATTATCAATCTTAAATAAAAATTAATTTCCAATCAAAAAGATGAATTTTTAAACAAGAAAGATTAAATTAATTCTCCACCAAAAAACAAACAAACGATTTTTCGACATAATACATGAATTTTTCATGAAATAGTTTAATTTTCAACGAAAAGACAATTTTTTCACCAAATGGTTAAATTATGAATTAAAAAAGACAAGTTTTCAACCAAAAATGAAACAGTTCAATTTTCAGTTAAAAATTTTAATTATCAACCAAGAAAAAGAAGAATCTGAACTGGAATAGTGGAATTTTCAACCAAAATATGTATTTTCAAACAAAAAGATGAATATTCTATAAAAAAAGACGATTTTTCAAGAAAATAAATGAATTTTCAACTAAGACAAATTTTCAAATAAATAATTGAACTTTTAAATAAAAAAGATCTATTTCAACCAAAAGAATCATAAATAAATTCCTAATTTTTGGCGAACATTAGTCGTTTTTGGAAATATTTTTAAACCTCTTATAGTCTTTCGAATCCTTGAAATCTTTGTGAATTCGTCGAAATATTTGTGAAATCTTTGAAATCCCTTTTTAAAACCTTTGTGAAATCTTAAAAAGTTTCTAATCTTTTTTCAAAATCTGCACTTTAGAGAAATTTTTTTAATTTAAAAAAATTAAAACAAAAATGAGTTTAGAACTTTTGAAAAAATTCGAAAATAATTAACTTTTTAAAAAATATTTCAAAAAGAAGAATTGTAAGAGAAAATCAATAAAAGATTTTTAACCATTTGACACAATTTTCTAAAATTATGAAAAACAATCTAAAGAATAATAATGTTTTAAAAAAGAATTTTGGAAATCTTTTCAAAACTTCTAAAAATCCGTTATTTCATTTGAAATTATTCAAATTTGTACTAAAATATTTCTAAATCCTTCAAAATTAAAAAAGGTTTCCAGAAATCCTAAAAAAATGTATTCACTTGAAATCTCTCAAAATTCTTAAAAAGTTTCTAATTTTTTTTTCTCGAAATCTTCAACAATCGGCTCTTTAGGGAAATATTTTTTCAAAATGAAAAAAATGAGTTTAGAATTTTTGAAAAAACTTCAAAAATAATTAAATTTTAAAAAAATATTTAAAAAAAGGTTGATTTTTGAAGATTTGAAAATGAATATTTGAAGGTTTTCAAATCTTTTGACCGGTTTAAAGATAATAAAAAAATTTCTTAAGATTCCTGGGAAAATTTCAAATGATTTCTATTTTTGGAAGAATGAATTTTAAGAGAAAATTGAAAAAGATTTCTAAATATTTCAAACAATTTTCTAAAATTATGAAAAACACAATCTAAAGAATTTTTGTTTTTCAAAAGAATTTTAAAAATCAAGATATACTATTTTCTTCTAAACGAGATGTTTCTTTCAGAATAGACTAAAAGATTTAAATTGCTCTTAGCATTTCAATAAAACAACTATTTTAAAAGCAACAAAAAAATAATTCTAATTCAAGGAGAATTCCAGATTTTCAAGGGCGTTGGATACTCTGCAGGTGAAAAAAAATTCAAGTGCTTTTCCAGGTGAAAAAAAAATTAAGGTCTTTTACAGGTGAAAAAAATTCAAGGACTTTTCCAGTTGTAAAAAATTCAGACTTTTCCAGGTGTAAAAAAAATCAGACTTTTCCAATTGAAAAAAAACTCAAAGACTTTTTCAGGTGAAAAAAATTCATAGACTTTTCCAGTTGTAAAAAATTCAGACTTTTTCAGGTGTAAAAAAATTCAAAGACTTTTCCAAGTGAAAAAAAAACTCAAGGACTTTTTCAGGTGAAAAAAATTCAGACTTTTTCAGATGAAAAAAAATTCAAGGTCTTTTCTAGGTGAAAAAAAACTCAAGGACTTTACCATTGAAAAAATGCCACGACTTTTCCAGTTGAAGAAAAAATCAAAACTCAAGGACTTTTTCAGGTGAAAAAAATTCAGACTTTTCCAGATGAAAAAAATTCCAGGACTTTTCCAAGTGAAAAAATTTAAAGAATTTTCCAAGTGAAAAAAATCAAGGACTTTTCCAGGTGAAAAAATCCAGACTTTTCCAGGTAAAAAAAACTCAAGGACTTTTCCAAGTGGAAAAAATTTAAAGACTTTTCCAGGTGAAAAAAACTCAAGGACTTTTCCAGGTGAAGAAGAATTCAGACTTTTCCAGGTGAAAAAACTCAAGGTCTTTACCAGGTGAAAAAATGCAAGGACTTTTCCAGGTGAAAAAAAAATTCAAGGACTTTTCCAGGCGAAAAAAATTCAAGGACATTTCCAGATTTCCAGGATGCTAAACACCCTGCTGAAATCTATTTTAAAAAGAAAGAAAAAAAAGAGAAGAGGATCTTACATCTAAAATTGCATAAAAGGAGAATTCTTACCAGTTTTGCTCCTCGTTTGCGGCCAAGAGGAATCGCGTAATGGGACTCGTACCATTGTCTGAATGGTGTGGCGTCAATCGTCACAATCGCATTCTTGACGAGGGTTTTGGTTCTCACCAATTCGTTATTCGACGCGTTATAGACGACATCGATGATACGAGTTTTTCGCGCACGACCTTCGGATCCCCATGAGAAATTGCCCGTATCGAGACGAAGTGCCCTGTATTTTTTGTTTCCACCTCGCGTGCGGACCTTTTTTCAAAACATAAAAAAACAGAAAAAATGGTTAATTTCCTGCTTCATCAGATGCTTACTTTTCGAAATTTTTCAAAATACTTCAGAACGCTGTGGGAAAATTTCAACAGATCTCTTTCTGTGTAGGTAAGGTACTCATCATTTTCAATTTTGGATTGGAAATTGTGGGTTGGGTTCATATCCTCAGTCTTGGTATTTAAGAATACATAATACAGAACTAATAAAAGAGCCTATTTTTCAATTAACGGTTGACATTTTTTATTTGGATGGACGTTTTCAGGGTGCCTAGTGATCAGGCAATTTGAAATTCCCGGGCTTTTCCCAACCACAGTTTTCCCGCGAAAATTCAAATGGGATAAATGGAAAATTTCTTGTTTTATACAATACATAATATGTAATAATAAAAACTTGTTTATTTATAAAACAAAGTAAAAGTGCAACTCATTCAGTTTGAAAAAATTTTTTAACTAGGGATAAACTTTCAACCGAAAATGGATTTGTTAAATTTTTAGATAAACAAATTGAATTTTAAACTAGAAAAATAAAATTTCCAACAAAAATGGAAGTTAAATTTTAAGTTAAAAAAAATTAATTTTCAACCAAACTGATGAATTTTCAACTACATCAAATGATGAATCTTTAACTGCAATAGTTGAATTTTAAACCAAAAAGATAAAATTTCATTAAATAATTTTCTACCAGAAACACGAATTTTCAACTAAAATAAATTCTTTTTCAACAAAAAAAACAACTAATTTTTAACAAAACAGGTATTTGAATATTCAACCAAAGAAACGAATTTTCAACCACAGAAGATAAATTTTCAATTAAATAAGTTTCTATAAAAAAAAAAATGAAATTTCAAGCAAAAAAATTAATTTTTAACAAAGAAAAAAAAACGAATGTTCGACGAAATAATTTTCCATCAAGAATGGTATATTTACATTTTCAGTTTAAAAAATTAATTTTCAGCAAAAAAAACGAGCATTTATTCAACAAAATAGTTCAAATTCCCCATAAAGAAATGATTTTTCGACTACAAAATATGAATTAAAAAAAAATGGAATAGTTAACTGTTCAGTTACATTCAGTAAATTTTCAACCATTCAAACAAACAAAAATTCTACAAAAAGACGTATATTCAACAAAATACGTGAATTTTCAACAGTATATTTGAAATTTTAACGAAAAAAGATAAATTTGGAACCAAAAATGGAATCATTTATTTTTCAGTTAAAAAAATAATTTTCAAACAGTTCCATTACCTATCAAATTGTTAAATTTTCATCGAACCAGAAAAAAAACAACGAATTTTCAACAAAATACTTGAATTCTCAACCAAAACAGATGACTTTTCATCCCAGAAGATTTATTTTCTACTAAAAACGACACGATTTCAACAAAACAAATGAATTTTCAACAAAAATAGTCCAATTTTCAACCAAAGAAATAAATGTTCTAAAAATATAAATATTTAAAAAAAATGAATTTCTAATCAAAAAGATGATTTTTTAAAGAAAAAGATTAATTTTATAACAATAGAAAAATTTTCAATAAAAAACAGAATTTTCAACCAAGAAGGTCAAACTTTCAATAAAACACAAAAAATTTTGCAATCAAATAAGTTCAATTTTTAAGCAAAATAGATAAGTTTTTAACCGAAAATGCAAGTTATTAAAAAAATTAATTCTTAACAAAAAATGAAACGAATTTTCAACAAAATAATTAAATTTCCATCCAAATAGTAGAATTTTCAACTAAAAAACGATCACTCTTAAATAAAAAATACCAATTTTCAACAAGAAATTGAATATTTTCATTTTAAAAAAATATTAAATTTGTACTAAAAGACGAATTTTGAATCAAAGATATGAACTTTGGACTAAAACTATGAATCTTCAAAAAAAAGTTCAACATTCAACAAAATAGTTGCTTTTTCAACTAAAAAATATGAATTTTCACTTAAAAATATCAATTTTACCAATTTACATTTTCATAAAAAAAATTTCATCTAGAAAAATGAATTTTTAACAAAGTAGTTCAACTTTCAACCAAGTAGTTGAATTTTTGATAACAAGAATGATATTTTTTTTACAAAATAGTTGAATTTTTAACCATAAAGGCGAATTTTCATCCCAATAGTTGAGTTATAAACTAAAAAAAAAATAAAGTTTCAGAAGAAAATGGAATAGTTGTTAAAAACATTAATTTTCAACAAACAAACAAAAAATTTTTTTCAATAAAATAGTTAAATTTTTAACCAGACAGATTGATACTAAAACAAAAACAAAATGAATTTTTAAAAAAGCAGTTCAACTTTCAACCAAGTAGTCGAATTTTTGACAAAAAATATGACTTTTTAACAAAATAATGATATTTTCAACCAAAAAGATGATTTTTTAGGCAAGAAGATTGATTAAAAAAAAAGGTGATTTTTCAACAAAAAAATAGAAGTTGTTAAAAAAATTAAACGAATTTTCAACATAGTTAAATTTTCAAAAAAAGAAATAAATATGTAAACAAAAAATAATTTTTAACAAAGTATTTTAACTTTCTACTAAGTATGTATTTGAATTATTTACCAAAAAAGATGACTTCAACAAAATTGTACCTTCATCAACCAAATAGATGATTTTTTTAAACCAAGAAGATTAATTTTTAAACAAAAAGGCGAATTTTGAACCGAATAGCTGAATTTTAAACTAAAAAAGACAAATTTTCAACAAAAAAATAGAATAGTTCTTAAAAAAATGAATTTTCAACAAAGAATGAAAGGAATTTTCAACAAAATAGTTACATTTTCAGACAGAGAAATTAACATGTAACAAAAAAAAATGAATTTTTAACAAAGCATTTTAACTTTCTACTAAGTATTTGAATTAATTACCAAAAAAAATGAATTTAACAAAATTGTTGCTTTTTCAACCAAATAGATGATTTTTTTAACCATGAAGATTAATTTTTAACCAAAAAAGGCGAATTTTGAACCAAACAGCTGAATTTTCAACTAAAAAAGATAAATTTGCAACCAAAAATAAAAGTGGTTAAAAAAATTAATTTTCAACAAAGAATGAAACGAATTTTCAACAAAATAGTTGAATTTTCAGTCAGAGAAATTAATATGTAACAAAAAAATGAATTTTTAACAATGTATTTTAACTTTCAACTAAGCAGTTGAGTTTGTGACAAAAAAAAATGATTTTTTAACAAAGTTGTAGCACTTTCAACCAAATGCTTGAATTTTTGAGCAAAAAGATGAGTTTTTAACCAAAAAAGGCGAATTTTGTTACCAAATAGCTGAATTTTCAACTGAAAAATATAAATTTTCAACCAAAAATAGAATAGTTCTTTAAAAATTGTTAACAAAGTATTTGAACTTTTCCCAAATGATTGAATTTTCGAACAAAAAGATGATTTTTTAACCAAAAACATTTAATTTTGAACCAAACAGCTGAATTTTCAACTAAAAAGAGATAAATTTTCAACCAAAAATAAAATAGCGGTTAAAAAAATTAATTTTCAACAAAGAATCTAACGAATTTTCAAGAAAATAGTTAAATTTTCAGCCACAGAAATTAACATGTAACGAAAAAAGGAATTTTTAACAAAATAGTTTAACTTTCAACTAAGCAGTTGAGTTTGTGACAAAAAAATGATTTTTTAACAAAATTGTAGCACTTTCAACCAAATGGTTGAATTTTTTTAGCAAAAAGATGGGTTTTTAACCAAAAAGATTAATTTTTAAATGAATAA
Organism: Andricus curvator; assembly: GCA_932195095.1. NCBI lineage: Eukaryota > Metazoa > Arthropoda > Insecta > Hymenoptera > Cynipidae > Andricus > Andricus curvator. The sequence goes on from CAKNYM010043999.1 coordinate 28,257, forward strand.
AGGCGAATTTTCAACAAAAACAGTTGAATTTTTAACCAAAAATTAAATAGTTGTTAAAAAATGAATCTTATCAAAAAAGTTCAATTTTGGACCTGAGAGATGGATAAAAAAAAATGTATTTTTAACGAAGTATTTTAACTTTCTACTAAGTATTTCAATTATTTACCAACAAAGATGAATTTAACAAAATAGTAGCTTTTTCAACCAAATATATGATTTTGTTAACCAAGAAGATTAATTTTTAACAAAAAAAGGCGAATTTTGAACCAAATAGCAGAATTTTCAACTAAAAAAGATAAATTTTCAACCAAAAATAGAATAGTTGTTAAAAAAATTAAATTTCAACAAAGAATGAAACAAATTTTCAACAAAATAGTTAAATTTTCAGCCAGAGAAATTAATGTGACAAAAAAAATGAATTTTTAACAAAGTATCTGAACTTTCAACCAAATGGTTGGATTTTTGAGCAAAAAAATGATTTTTTAACCAAAAAAGATAAATTTGGAACCAAAAATGGAATAGTTAAAAAATTAATTTTCATCTAAATAGTTCAATTTTCGATCTAAGAGATGGATCATCAAAAAAAATAATGAATTTTTAACAAAATGTATCTTAACTTTCTACTAAATATTTGAATTATTTACCAAAAAAGATGACTTTAACAAAATTGTAGCTTTTCAGCCAAATAGATGATTTTTTTTAACCAAGAAGATTAAGTTTTAACCAAAAAAGGAAAATTTTCAACCAAATAGCTGAATTTTCAACTAAAAAGATAATTTTTCAACCAAAAATAGAATAGTTGTTACAAAAATTAATTTTGAACAAAATAGTTCAATTTTCTGCCAGAAAAATTAATATTTAACAAAAAAAGATGACTTTTTAACCAAATTTAAGCACTTTTAACCAAAAGGTTGAATTTTTGAGCAAAAAGATGATTTTTTAACCTAACACATTAATTTTTAAACAAATAAAGGCGAATTTTCCACAACATAGTTGAATTTTTAACCAAAAAAGATACATTTTGAACCAAAAATGGAATAATTGTTAAAAAAAATTAATTTTACTAAAATAGTTCAATTTTGAACCAGAGAGATGGATCTTCAAACAAAAAAATCAATTTTCAATAGATTAGTTCAATTTTCACGCAAAAATAGTTGGAAAAATGGCAAAAGATGGGAAAATCGAAATGAGTTCAAAGAAAAGAAAAAATTCAAATCCTAAATAAAATTCCCGCAGGGTGTCTACCCAAATCCCGGAAAAAAATTCCCTGACAATTCCAGGTTTTTTCCAGGTATCTTAAGTTTTTTCCAGGTACAATTTTTCATAGCATTTCATTTAATTTAAATATTCCGCATATTTTAAACGCACTGTCTATAGTTATGGAATTTTCCATAACTCCAACCCCTTTTCTAGCTCGTTCAGAGCTGACATACACAGTGCCTAATTTTAAAAATTCGACTCGGAATATGTATACATTTTCGCGAGTTTATTATAAATAATGTTTTTTTTTCAGTTTCTAGGAATTTAATTAATATTACAAGACATTCTTAAATATTTTAGCACGATCGATTAATTAAATAATTAAATGATACTAAAAATATAATAATTTCTTGAATTTGTCTCTAAAGTCCATGAATTTTTTTCCAAAAAATACATTAATTCTCAATCAAACAGTTGGGTTTTTTAACTCAAAAAGATCAATTTTTAAACAATTAGCTGAATTTTAAACTAAGAATGAGCAGTTTCCAACCAAAAATGGAATAATTAAATTTTCAGTTAAAAAATTAATATTCCACCCAGAAAAAAAAACAGATTTATTTTTAAAACAAATTCAATTTAACTTTCAACCAAGTAGTTTTATTTTGAACCAAAGAGATGCATTTTCAACTAAAATGATGAATATTTAACTGGAATACTTGAATTTTCAACCAAAAAGATAAATTTTCTACCACAAAAAAGATTTTTCAACAAAATACATCATATTTCAAAGAAATATTTGAATTATCAACTACAAAAAGACACATTTTCAAACAAATAAATGAATTTTGAAATAAAAAAGATCAAGTTTCAACCAAAAATTTAATTGTTGAATTAAAAAAAAAGAAGAATTTTAATCTGAAATGATCAATCTCTAACTGAAATAGTTCATTTTTCAACAAAAAATATGAATTCTCAACCAATTGCATTTTCCAACGAAAAAAAAAAATTATTTGCAACAAAAACAAAACTAATTTTCTAAAAATAGTTAGATTTTCAAATAAAGTAATGAATTTTCAATAAGGATGATGAGTCTCTAACTAGAATCATCAAATTTCCAACAAAAAGATTAATTTTCAACCCAGAAGATTAATTTCTGCAAAAAAAGTCAGAATTTTCAACTAAAAAAGATGAATTTTCTACCAAAAAAACGATTTTTCCAAAAAATACATTAATTATCAATCAAACAGTTGATTTTTTTAACTCAAAAAGATCAATTTTCAAACAATTAGCTGAATTTTAAACTAAAAATGATCTGTTTTCAACCAAAAATGGAATAATTAAATTTTCAGTTAAAAAATTAATATTCCACACCAAAAAAAAAAAACATATTTATTTTAAAAACAAATTTGATTAAACTTTCAACCAAGTAGTCTTATTTTGAATCAAACAGATGAATTTTCAACTTGAATGATGAATATTTAACTGAAATACTTGAATTTTTAACCAAAAAGATAAATTTTCTACCACAAAGACGATTTTTCAACAAAATACATCAATTTTCAAAGAAATAATTGAATTATGAACTTCAAAAGGACACATTCTCAAACAAATGAATGAATTTTGAACTAAAAAAGATCAAGTTTCAACCAAAAATGTAATAGTTGAATTGAAAAAAAAGATGCATTTTCAACTGAAATGATCAATCTCTAACTGGGATAGTTGATTTTTTAACAAGAAATATGAATTCTCAACCAATTGCATGTACCAGCGAAAAAAATGATTTGCAACAAAAACTAAACTAATTTTTAAAAAATAGTTAAATTTTCAAAGAAAGTAATGAATTTTCAACTAAAATGATGAATCTTTAACTGGAATAGTTGAATTTGAAACCAAAAACATGAATCATTATATGTCCAACAAAAAGATTAATTTTCAACCCAGAAGATTAATTTCTACCAAAGAAGTCAAAATTTTCAAATGAAAAAGATCATTTTTCAACAAAATATTGAATACTTGTAATGCAAATAAAAAAAAAATTCAACAAACAAATTTTCAACAAAATGGTTGAAGTTGCAACTGGAATAGATCAATTTTCAGTAAAAAAAATATTTTCAGCCAAAGAAAAAACGAATTTTCAACAAAATTGCTCATTTTTCAACCGAGGAGATGAATTTTCTCTTAAAATGATGAATCTTTAACAACAACAAAAAATTACTTTTTAACAAAAGATAAACTCTCAACCAAGTAATTAAATCTTCATTCAAAAAGATGAGTTCGGAACGAAAAATGTAATAGTTGATATTTCAATCAAAAAATATTGAAATTTTTAAACAAAAACAATGGAATTCAACCAAAAAGAACGATTTTTCAACAAAACACATGAATTTTCAACTAAAACCGATCAATTTTCAACCAAAAACAGAATACTTGAAATATCACTTAAAAAATTGATTTTGAACAAAACAAAAAAACGAATTTTCAACAAAATAGTTCAATACCCGTAATATAAAGCTACTTTTACAAATGAAGAATCATTGTTATTCGATTTAATATTGCAATTTACAAAAATTAAGCACGTTCTCGAAAAAATTCCCTGACTTTAAAAGAAATTCCCTGACATTTCCAGGTTTTTCCAGGCATATCAAAATTCCCTGACAATTCCAGGTTTTCCAGGTAGGGCAGACACCCTGTCCCGATTTCCCGGTCAGCTAGACACCCTCGTTTTTTTAAATGGAAATTTAAAATTCAAAAGACTTTCTCTTCTCGATTTTATTTTTATTTCAAGCAAATAACCAAGACTGATAATTTTCATTAAAAAAAAAAAATGATCTTACGGTGTGAATTCGTTGAGGACCGAGTTTGGTATTGGCTGCTGGGCGTCCTAATTCAAACTTCCTCTTCTTTCTTAGCGGCTTTCGTTTGCCACCAGTGGCACGCCTTTTATGCCAGTGATCACGGGAAATACCTAAAAAAAAATTGGCATAATAAAAGTTTTTTATATTAACCAAAAAATTTCATCCAAGTCTCATTTTTCATTTTTTTTAAACAAAAATTAAATAAAATTTGAATAAATTGAAATCTGTTTTTTAAAAAACAATAAAAACTCTAAAATATTTAATTACACTCAAAAATATTAGAGAATTTACTAAAAATTTGAACATTTAACAACAAATTTAAGCTTATTTCTGGAGCGCACTTTCTCACTAACATTCACTTTCCAAGCACAAAATAAAAACAAAAAAGTCACTAAATATTAAATTTTTGAACTTGAAATTTCTTTTTTTTTCTATAAACCCCGAAATATAGAAATTTAAACTATCGAAAAGCTCCAGTCTTTGAAAATTGACGAACCTAACCTCACTTTTCACAACTCGTGGAAATAAGATGAAAAAACTATTTCCGAAAAATGCAATAAACTTTCACAATATCGAAAATGAGTTTCGGCAGTAATAAAAACACAAGGGGACATTTTCAAATTGATAAATGATGTTAATAATCGGTGAAAATGTCAACGGAACCGACTTCAGCATTGACACAAATCGGTTCCACATTTTGGGTTTGATTTTGGACCGAACTCACAAATATTACGCGGCACTTGGAAAAAATGAAGGGGGCAATAATTAGCAAATTGAATTTTTGAGTTCCGTTGCAAAATTGAGAGGATGTTTTACGATTTTAAAAGACATGTGGAAAAACGTCGACACTCACCCATGGTGCTTGACGCGAAAAGAAGAACACATAAAAACTAAACTCTAGAAGGGAAACCAGTGCTTTGCTCCCAACACGGGCACCTTGCACTACTGCGCATGCGATGCATAAGGCGCTTCATTGGCTACCGTTCGCGCGCTTATTTGAAATGTTCAAAAATACAATTTTTAAAATTTATTATTAATTCTTGAAAATAATAGTTAGATTGATGATGGTGTTTTGAGCGATGTTGTTTGTCTGAGTGATATAAATTTATAATAATAATATAGGTATTTTTTTGACATACTTGAAAATAATCATACTTTAACATGTTCATGTGGTAGGTGGATGATTTCTGATACATTCTGAGTATTGGATCAAAAAATAAAATGAGTATTCAGTAAATGAAAAATATCATTCATTTAAGGCCATGTGTCGAGTGGGTCACGTGACCGGATTCCTACCTTACCGACACTTTTTTATTTCCTAACTTATTTTCACACGAATAGCCACATTGAGTTGAAAATTTGGGTTAATAAATAAGAAGCCCTAAGAAAGGTGGGTCTGGTCCTAAATTTTAATAATCATGAAAAAAGCGAAAAAAAATTATTTCCGAAAAAACCTTTTTTCATAATTATGAAAATTCAGGACGAGACCCACCTTTCTTAGTGCTTCTTATTTAGTATCTCAAATTTTCGAATCGATGTGGCGCTTCGTGTGAAAATAAGTTAGGATATAAAAAAAGTGCCGGTAAAGTAGGAATCTGGTCACTTGACCCACTCATCACATGGCCTTAATGTTATTTTTTTTTATTTTAAAATTATTTTTAATAATTTATGCATTTAAAATTTTGTGTATTCATTAAAATGGATATGCAAATTTTATTACAGCTACATTTCGAAATATCTAACGCGCTTTGAACTGGTTTTCAGTTCCTTTTCAAGATGCGAAAAATAAAAAAAATTTCGAAGATTTTCAAAAATCTGAAAAAATAATAAATATTCTAATATTATCTGATTGAATTAATTAAATTAATCGAACTAATGAAATTAAGTAAATTAATGGATTCATTCAAATAATTTGATTTAGATAATATTCATTATTTTTTCAGATTTTTTAAAGTCGGGACAACGGAAAAATCCCGACACTGTAAAATTCCCGAATTCGTACTTTCTCGAATAATAAATTTCCCAAAATTATGAAATTGCCAAAATATAAGATTCCCAAATTGAAAAATTCCCGAATAATAAAATGCCTGACATAAAACTGCTGAATTACTAAATATCCGCACTAGGAAATTTCCGACTTTAAACAATAAAAAAATTGTTTTTTTTTTAGATATTATTTATTTATTGAAAATAAAAGAATCAAATATTTTTATCAAGTAAACACATTTTTTTAATGCTTAAGGCCATGTGACGAGTGGTTTACGTGACCAGATTCCTACCTTACCGATACTTTTTTATTTGTCAACTTATTTTCACACGAATAGCCACATCGAGTTGAAACATTGAGATAATAATTAAGAAGCACTAAGAAACGCGGCTCGGGTCCTAAATTTTAATAATTATGAAAAAAGCAAAAAAAAATTATTTACAAAAAAAAACTTTTTTCATTATTATAAAAATTTAGGATCAGAGCCGCGTTTCTTAGTGCTTCTTATTTACTATCCCAAATTTTCAACTCGATGTGGCCATTCGTGTAAAAATAAGTTGACAAATAAAAAACGTGTCGGTAAAGTAGGAATCCAATCACGTGACCCACTCGTCACATGGCCTTAAAGTAAAAAAAATTAATGTTTCAATTTAAAATATTATTAATGGGAAAAAATGTTTTTCTGTATGAACAATTTGGTTTCAAAATGTGCTTAGTATTTTAAAAAATTACGAAAAAAATTTTAAAAAATCGAATTTCTGATTTAAAAAAAAATTATCTAAATTTTGTTTATACATTTTTATACACTTATTGTTATTTCTAATTCAAACAGTAGTGTAAAAAAACTATTAGCATTGAAAAAATTTGTGTTCGATAAAAGTATTTGATTATTGTATTTTTAATAAATAAATAATATCTATTAAAGAACTATTTTTTTAATTGTTTCGAATCGGGAATTTTCTAGTTCGGATATTTGATAATTTGACAATTTTCTGTCGGGAATTTTTCAACTCGGGATTTTTCAGCTATTTTATAATTTCGGGAATTTTATTATTCGGGAATTTTCTAATTTGGAAATTTCAAGTTTCGGGAATTTCATTTTTCTTGATTTTTCAATCCTTCCTTAAAATCTTTGGAAATATTTATATTTTTCGCATCATCAAAAATAAATTTAACATATGTGCTGGTAATTTAAAAAAACATATTATCTCTTATTTGATAAACTTTTCTGACAGTTGGAAAATAAATTCGACTTAGTTTCTGTTTAATATTTAACTTTTGTAAAATTTTAATCACAATTTCTCGATAAATTAAATTAAGTAACATGATATTTTTTCTTTACTGACGACTCATTTTATTTTTTAACCTAATGCTTAGAATATATTAAAAACCACCCAGGTACCACTTTAACACGTTGAGATATAATTGTTTTGAATTATTAATAATAAA
>CAKNYM010043999.1:37207-50674 GCA_932195095.1 Andricus curvator
CTTAAGTTTTCAGTTTAAAAAATTAATTTTTAACAAAAAAAGAATATAGAAAAACAAATTTCCAACAAAATAGTTTAATTTTCAACCATAGAAATGAATTTTTAACTAAAATAGACGAATTTTCAAACAAGAAAAATAATTTTCTACAAAAAAAAAAGATGAATTTTCAACTAAACAAGATAAATTTTCAACAAAAAATAGAATATTGAAATTTTCATTTAATTAATTTTCAACAACAAAAAACTACTTGTCACCAAAATAGTTGAATTATCAACAAAAACAAAATTAATTTTCAACCAAAAAGATGAATTTTCAACTAAAAAAAATGTGTAACTATTTAAGTTTTCGGTTCAAAAAATTAATTTTTAGCAAAACGAAAAACCAATTTTCAAGCATACAAATGAATTTTTAATTAAAATCGATGAATTTTCAAACAAAAAGCATAATTTTTACCAAAAAAACAGTAGAATTTTCAACTGAAAGATATAAATTTTCATGCAAAACGCAAACGAATTTAAAAAAAATAGTTAAATTTTCAACGAAAGAAATAATTTTTTAACCAGAAAGAATAATTTTTAAGGAAAAGAGACGAATTTTTAATAAAATACATAAATTTTCAACGAAATTGTTGATTTTTAACTGAAAATGTTCATTTTCAATCAAAAATAGAATAGATAATTTTCATTCAAAGTTCAAACCGCTACCTAGCCTAGCGGCAAAAATAATATAATGACCTCTCCTATTAGATATTTCATGTTGTGACGTCAGTAGGCAAGATGTCTGCACGCCGAGGGCCAAGCCATAATACCAATTGCATTAGACAAAACTTTATTTTTATAATAACTTGAAAAAAAATGATTTTTCACAATAAGTGTATTTGGATATTATTTTTTATTCGTAAAAAGCTATTGAATTAAATAATGAAACCATTACAAATTTTTTTAATCGATTTTATTATCTAATTGGATAGCTTTCAGAAAATAAAGAATAATGTGCAAATAAAATTATTTTCGAAAATAGTTATTTTTCAGGTTATTAAAAAAATAATATTTTGTCCCATGCAATTGGTACTATTGTTTGGCCCTCGGCGTGCAGACATCTTGGATTTACCTCACCTAACCTGAAATACCTAATTAGGTATTTCAAGTTGTGACGTCAGCTGGCAAGATGTCTGCACGCTGAGGGCCAAACAAGTAGGGGAATTTACCAAAGCACCTAGCTGTTGGCAAAAACTATTTTAGTGAAAATTAGATCTTTTTTTATTGAAAATAGATTGAATGAAAATTTAACTATTCCAATTTGCGTTGAAAATTAAGGTTTTTTACTTTAAAAGTCAACCCTTTGGTAGAAAATTACTCTTCTTCTTCGAAAATTCATCTATTTTGGTTGAAAATTCACTTCTTTGGTTCAAAAATTAACTATTTTGTTAAACATTTTTTTGTTTTGTTAAAAAATGTATTTCTTTTCATTGAAAATTTGTCTTTTTGGTAGAAAATTATTCTTCTTGTTGAAAATTCAACTATTTTGTTCAAACTCATTTTTTTGGTGAAACTTTTTTTTTAACTGAAAATTAAACAGTTCCTTTTTTGGTTAAAACAGTATCTTTTTTAGTTGGAAAGTCAACTATATATGGTTGAAAATTCATGTATTTTCTTGAAAATTTGTGTTTTTTCGTAGAATATTATTCTTGACGTTGGAAAACGGTTGCAAATTTTCCGATTGTGTTGAAAATTCTTTTTTTTTGTTGTTGAAAATTAATTTTTTTAACTGAATATTTAACCATTCCATTTTTTTGAAAACTTATCTCTTTTAGTTGAAAATCCATTTATTTTTTCGAAAAAATGTTTTTTTTTTAATTAATTTTTTTAACTATACCATTTTTGTTTGAAAATTTAACTACCTTCTTGAATTTTTTTTTATGGTTGAAAATTAATTGTTTTAGTTGACAATTCTTCTTTTTGATAGAAAATCATTTTTTCGAAAATTCAGTAATTTGATTGAAAATTTAAATAGTTTGTTGCAAATTCGTTTTTTTTTGTTGAAAATTTATTTAGTGAAAATTGAATTTTTGTTTGGTTGAAAATTCATCTTTTTTTTTGTCAAAAATTCTTCTTCTATGAAAATTCATCTATTTTGGTTAAAAATTCATTTCTTTGGTTGAAAATTTAAATATTTTGCTGAAAATTTGTTCTTTTCTTATTATGGAAATTGATTTTTTTAACTGAAAACTCAAGTATATACCAAAATGTTCAGTTAAAAAATGTATTTTTTTTTTAAATGAAAATTCGTCTTTTTTGTGGAAAATTATTCTTCTTTTCTAAAAATGTATCTTTTTGGTTGAATATTCATGTTGTTTTTGTTGAAACTTCAACTATTTTGTTGAAACTCCTTTTCTGATTCAAAACTACTTTTTAAACTGAAAATTAAAAAATTTCATTTTTGGCTAAAAAATTGTTTTTTTTTTTTTTTTTAGTTGAAAATTCAACTGTATATTTGAAAATCATTGTATTTTGTTGAAAATTCGTCTTTTTTGTAGAATATTATTCTTCTCGTTGGAAAATGGTTGAAAGTTTACCGATTTTGTTTTGTCCCATGCAATTAGTATTATTGTTTGGCCCTCAGCGTGCAGACATCTTGTATTTCTCCCACTCAACCTGAATTACCACTCACCAGAGTGCGCGATCTGTTCGGGTCCGAGTTCCGCGAAAATTTAAATTTAGAAAATGAAAAATAGCTTTTTTTATACAAATTATTAATTAAAGTTTATAGTTCATTCGTAAAATAAAGTGAAACAGTAAGTGATTCAGTTTGTACATACAAAATTTAATATTTTAACTACTGGTCTGTTTTTCTTACGTAGTTCTGAATTTTACAAAAATAACATTATTGTCTTCTGAAAAAATCAAACTATGTATTTTGATAACATTCTCTATTTTTTATACCAAATAGTAGATTTTTCTACTAATGAAGATAATCTTTTAACTAAAAATGAAATACTTCAATTTTCAACAAAAATGATGAGTTTTCAAACGAGAAGATTAAGTTTCTACCAGAAAGACAAATTTTCAACAAAATAAATAATTTTCCAATTTAACATTTGAAGTTCTAACTAAAAAGGGAAAATTTTATACTAAAAGAAAACGAATTTTCCACAAAATTGTTAGATTTTCAACTAAAAAAATTAATTTTTAATCAAAAATGGAACAGTGAAATTTTCAAATAAAAAAAATTGAATTTCCAACAATATAGTTTAATTTGCAACGAAAGAAGTGAATTTTGAAATAAAAAAGAAAACATTTTCAGCCAAAAATAGATTAGTTAAATTTTCTGTTAAAATAATTCATTTTCAAACAAAAAAAAACGAATTTTTCAATAGAATAATTCAATTTTCAGCCATAGAGATGAAATTTCAACTAGAGTAATGAATCTTCCACCAAAATAATTACTTTCCAACAAAGCAGTACAACTTTTAACAAAAAAAAAAGATTTCAATATTGGATAAAGAACATTTGAATTCAAACAAAAAGACGAATTTTAAATAAAATTCTTAATTTTTGGGTTCTAAAATTAATTTAAAAAAAATTTAATTCAATAGTTACATTTTCATCGAAAGAAATGAATTTGCAACTAAAGAAAATAAGTTTGTAACCAAAAATGAAATAGTTCAATTCTCAGTTAAAAAAATAATTTTGGACCAAAGAAAAGGAGGTTTGAACAAAATACTTAAATTTTCAACCAAAACTAATGAATTTTCAACTAAAAAGATGAATTTTCAAATAAAAAATTAATTTTTAACCAAAAAAAAAAATATTTTTAACAATTTGTTATATTTTGAACCAAAGAAATGAATTTTCAACAAAAATAAATGAATTAGCGAAAAAGAAGAATGATTTTCTAAAAAAAGTCAATTTTCAAACACATAGTTGAATTTTCAACGAATTTTCAATCAAATACATAAATTGGCATCCAAATGGTTGATTTTTAAACTAAAAGAGGCGAATTTTTAACAAAAAATGACAAGTTAACTTTTCAGTTAATCAATTTTTAACGAAAAAAAAAATGATTTTCACCAAAATAGTTTACTTTAAACCAAAGAGATGAATCTTCAACAAACAACGCAAAATGTAATAGTTGATATTTCAACCAAAAAATAATTAAAAATAAAAGCAGTTGAATTCAACTAAAAAGGACGAATTTTCAAGAAATCATGTAAGTTTTCAAATAAAAAAGATCAGTTTTTAACCAAAAATAAAAGACAAAGAGGAGAAACTTCAACCGGTAAAATTTTAATCAAAAACAGTAGAATTCAACCAAAAGAAAAGAGACGATTTTTCTCCAAAACAGTTTGGTTTTTTATTTGAAAATATGGTTGTTTTTAGTTTTCGCTATAAAAATTAGAAAAATTCATGAATTTTTGATGAAAATTCGTCTCTTTTCTTTAAAAATTAATCTTTTTGGTTAAAAATTCATTTACTTTTTAATGAAAATTCAACCTTTTTTAATGAAACTCCTTTTTTCCGTTCAAAATGATTTTTTTAACTGGGAATTTTTAGTTGAAAATTCAACTATGAATGGTTGTAAATTGTTGTAAATTATTTTTTTTTTGGTAGAATATTATTCTTCTCTTTGGAAAACGGTTGGCAATTTACCGATTTTGTTGAAATTTTTTTTTCCTGTATATTTACCCACTCAATTTTTTTTTTAATTTATATATATATTTTTTTTAAATTCATTTCTTTTGTTAAAAAAATGTTTTTCTGTTCTTGCTGAAAATTAATCTTTATAAGTATACTATTTTTGGTTGCAAACTTAACTATCTTCTTGAAAATATGTTTTTTTTTTTGTGTTGAAAATTCGTCTTTTTGTTTGAAAATTAGTTGTATTAAAATTCATCTTTTTTTGGGAAAAAATTATTCTTTTTAGAAAATTCATTTATTTTGGCCAAAAATTTATTTCTTCGGTTTAAAATTTAACTATTTTGTAGAAAAAAATGTTTTTATTCAAAACATTATTTTTTAAGCTGGAAACATAAATATAATATCCTAAAATTTTCATTAAAAAAATGTATTTTTTGTTTTAGCTGAAAATTAGTCTTTTTAGTAGAAAATAACTCTTCTTGTTTGAAAATTTATCTTTTTGGTTGAAAACTAATTTTGTTTTTGTTGAAAATTCAACTAGTTGGTTAAAACTTTTTTTTTGGTTAAAAATTATTTTTTTAACTGAAAATTAAACAATTCTATTTTTGTTTTAAAAATGTATCTTTTTAGTTGAAAATTCAACTATATATGGTTGAAAATTCATGTATTTTGTTAAAAATTCGTCTTTTTTGGTAGAATATTATTCTTCTCGTTGGAAAACGGTTGAAAATTTACTGATTTTGTTGAAAATTTATTTTTTGTTAAAAATATTTTTTTTTCCCTGAATATTTAACAATTCCATTTTGTTTTAATTTATCTTTTTTAGTTGAAAATTTCCTTCTTTTGTTAAAAAAATGTTTATTTTTTGTTAAAAATTAATTTTTTCAACTATATCATTTTTGGTTGAAAATTTAACTATCTTTTGTGAAAATTGTTTTTCTTTCTTGGTTTAAAAATTAATTTTTTTTAGTTGAAAATACGTCTTTTTAGTAGAAAATTACTTGTTTGAAAATTCATCTTTTTGGTTGAAAATTCATTTATTTGGTTCGTCTTATTCGGTAGAATATTAACCTTTTTTTGTTTTAAATTTCATTTCCTTGGTTGAAAATTCGATTTTTTATTGGTTAAAAATTTATTTTCTCAGTGAAAATTTAACTGTTTCATTGTTGTTCAAAATTGATCTTTTTTAGTTGAAAATTCATTTCTTTCGTTGAAAATTAAATTTTTTATCTGAAAATTTCACTTTGAATTTTTGATGGAAAATTTAGTTGAAATTTCATTTTGATAATTGAAATTTAAACAATTTTATTGTAAATTTTTTGTTTTTTTGTTACTTGAAAATTGACCATTTTCAGTTGAAAATTGAATTATGTTGTTGAAAATTCATATTTTTTGGTAGAAATTTATTCTTCTTGTATAGAAAATCATCTTTCTTGTTTCTCGTGAAAAATCTTATTTTTATTTATTAAAATTTTTTTTTTATTATTAAAAAAAAAAGTTTTATTCCAGGCAATTAGTATTATTGTTTGACCCTCGGAGTGCAGACATCTTGGATTTCCCCCACTTCACCTGAAATACCTTATAGGGGAGTTTACCAGTCGCCAGGTAGCGCGTTTTGAAGATTCACCTCTTTGGTTGAAAATTTATCCATTTTTGGGAAAATTAGTTTTTTGTTTTTGTTGAAAATTTATGGAATGAAAAATCAACCATTCCATTTTTGATTGAAAATTTATCTTTTATTTGTTGACAAATCAACCATTTGGTTGAAAATTCATGTATTTTAATGTCTCTTTCCGTTGAAAATTAATATTTTTGATTAAAAATGTATCTTTTTGGTTGAAAATTAATTTTGTTTCTGTTGACAATTCAAATATTTTGGTGAAAAGTAGTTTTTTTGTAAATTAATTAAATGAAAATTTAAATATTCGATTTTTTGTTGAAAATTCATTTTTTCGGTACAAAATTATTTTTCTTGTTTGAAAATTCTTTTTTTTTTCGTTTGAAAATTAATTTTCCCCACTCAACCTGAAATGCCTATTGCCTCCCCAACCGCACTGTGCATGCGCCGCACCAGCAGCCTCATTGGATGTTCATCGCGCGCTTATTTGAAATGATTAAATATGCAAATCAATTTTTCACAATATATAATTATCATAGATTACGAAAAAAAATATTATGAATGATTTAAAGTTTACATTGGTGAAAAAAGGTATTCCTTCCTTTGAATTTAAAATCAATAATTTATTTGTAAAGAGAACAATCAAATGATTATTCTACCTTGCACTCTACAACACTATTTTGCGATCCGAAAATTAATTGTCATTATTTCCACAATGATGATTTATTATAAAAAATTGATTTACACATGTAATAGTTTCAAAAAAGCGCGCCATTTACTGCCAATGAGACTGCCGATACAACGCCTGCGCAGTGCAGTTTTCAGGTAGAGTGGGAGAAATACAAGATGTCTGCATGCCGAGGGCCAAACAATAATACTAATTGCATGGGACAAAACAAATTGGGTAAACTTTCAACCGTTTTCTAACGAGAATAATAATTTTCTACCAAAAAGATAAATTTTTAGAAAAGAAGAATAATTTTCTACAAAAAAGACGAATTTTCAACTAAAAAAAATACATTTTTAACTGAAAATTTTAGTATATACTTGAGTTTTCAGTTAAAAAAATTAATTTTCATAATAAGAAAAGAAGAAATTTTTCTGCATAATATTCAAATTCTCAACCAAAGAAATGAATTTTTAACCAAAATAGATGAAATTTCAAAAAAGAAAAATTTTTGACCAAAAAAAGATTAATTTTCAACCAAAGAAAAATTCAACTTCCAACAAAAAAAAAAATGAAGTTTCAACAAAATATTTAAATATTCAATCAAATTACTGAATTTTCAAGCAAATAATTTTCTACAAAAAAAAAAGAATTTTCAACTAAAACAATTGATTTTCAACCATAACAAAAAAAAATTCAAGAAGATAGTTAAATTTTCAACCAAAAATGGCATAGTTAAAAAAATTAATTGTTAACAATAACAAAAACTGTTTTTCAACAAAAGATATGAATTTTAAACTAAAAAATATAAATAAAAAAATTGGAATGGTTCAATATTCAGTTTAAAAAATTAATTTTAAACCAAAAAAAAGCATTTTCAACACAATCGGAAAATTTTCAACCGTTTTCCAACGTCAAGAATAATATATTCTACGAAGAAACACAAATTTTCAACAAAAAAAAAAAAACATGAATTTTGAACCATATATAGTTGACTTTTCAACTAAAAAAGATACTTTTTTAACCAAAAAAGGAAGTGTTTAATTTTCAGTTAAAAAAAAAGTTTAATCATAAAAAAGGAGTTTCAACAAAATAGTTGAATTTTCAACAAAAAGAATAATTTTGTACCAAAAAGACGAATTTTCAATTAAAAGAAATACATTTTTAACTGAAAAGTTTAGTATATACTAAAGTTTTCAGTTAAAAAATTAATTTTTAACAACAAAAAAATTTTTTTTAAATAGATAAATTTTGAACCAAAGAAGTGAATTTTCAACCAAAGAAACGATTTTTCAACCAAAAAGTTGAATTTCTAATCCAAAAGGATAATATTCAACGAAAAGAGAAGAATTTTCGTTAAAGCTACGTGAATTTGCAATCAAACGGTTGACTTTTAAAGTAAAATATCTTAATTTTCAACGCCAACTGAAATAGTTAAATTTTCATTTAATCAATTTTCAATAAAAAAAGATCTAATTTTCACCAAAATAGTTTTTGCCAACAGCTAGGTGCTTTGCTAAATTCGCCTACTTGTTTGTCCCTCAGCGTGCAGACATCTTGTCAGCTGACGTCATAACTTGAAATACCTAATTAAGTATTTCAAGTTAGGTGGGGGAAATCCAAGATGTCTGCACGCCGAGGGCCAAACAGTAGCACCAATTGCATGAGACAAAACTTTATTTTTTCAATAACTTAAAAAATAACTATTTTTGAACATAGTTGTATTTGCACATTATTCTTTATTTTCTGAAAGCTATTCAATTAGATAAGAAAATCGATAACAAAATTTTGTAATTATTTTATTATTTAATTAAATAGCTTTTTAAAAATAAAAAATAATATCCGAATACACTTATTGTGAAAATTCATTTTTTTCCAAGTTATTATGAAAATAAAGTTTTGTCTAATGCAATTGGTGTTATTGCTTGGCCCTCGGCGTGCAGACATCTTGCCTACTGACGTCACAGCGTGAAATATCTAATTGAATGAAAATTTAACTATTCTATTTTTGATTGAAAATTAACCCTTTTTAGTTAAAAATCAACAATTTGGTTCAAAATTCATGTATTTTATGGAAAATTCATCTCTGTTCCTTAAAAATTAATCTTTCTGGTTAAAAAATTATTTCTTTCGTTGAAAATTTAACTTTTTTTTTTTATATTCGTTTGCCTTTTGCTTGGAAATTTATATTTTTCAGTTGAAAATTCTACCGTTTTTTGTTGTAAAAGATATGCTTTTTGTTTGAAAATTCAATGATTTTAATTAAAAATTTATTTGTATGTTTGAAAATTGGTTTTTTGTTTTCGTAAAAATTAATTTTTTGAACCGAAAACTTCAGTATATGCTAACATTTTCAGTTGGACATTTTTTTTTAGTTGAAAATTCATCTTTTTGGTTGAAAATTAATTTTGCTTTTGTTGATAATTCAACTATTTTGGTAAAAAGTAGTATTTTCTTGTTGAAAATTATTTAAATAAAATTTTTTTTAAATAATAGAGTTTTGGTTGAAATTTTTTTATATTTTTCAGTTGAAAATTCATCTTTTTTTTTGTAGAAAATTATTATTCTTCTTTGAAAATTCGTCTATTTTAGTTAAAAATTCATTTCTATGGCTGAAAATTGAACTATTTTATTGAAAATTTGTTTTTCTTTATTATTTTTTTGTTAAAAATTAATTTTTTAGACTGAAAACTTAAGTGTGATATACTAAAATTGTCAGTTACAAAAAATATATTTTTTAGTTGAAAATTCATCTTTTTGGTTGAAAATTGTTCTTCTTTTTTGAAAATTCATACATTTGGTTGAAAATTAATTTTGTTTTTTTTTTGATAATTCAACTATTTTTGTGAAAAGTCGTTTTTTTGTGTTGAAAATTAATTAAATTAAAATTTAAATATTCGATTTTTGGTTAAAAATTTATCTTTTTCAGTTGAAAATTCATCTTTTCTTTTGTGGAAAATTATTCTTCTTGTTTGAAAATTTGTCTATTTTAGTTAAAAATTCATTTCTATGGTTGAAATTTGAACTATTTGTTGGAAATTTGTTTTTATTATTATTTTTTTTGTTTTGTTACAAATTAATTTTTCAAACTGAAAACTTAAGTGTAATATACTGAAATTTTCAGTTACAAAATATTTTTTTTTTTTTAGTAAAAAATTCATCTTTTTGTTAGAAAATTGTTCTTCTTTTTTGAAAATTCATCTTTTTGGTTGAAAATTAATTTTGTTTTTGTTGATAATTCAACTATTTTGCAGAAAAATTTATCTTTTTCAGTTGAAAATTCATCTTTTTTTGTAGAAAATTGTTCTTCGTGTTTAAAAATTAATCTTTTTTTTGAAAATTCATCTTTTTTTGATAGAAAATTATTCTTCTTGTTTGAAAATTCGTCTATTTTTGTTAAACATTCATTTCTATGGTTGAAAATTGAACTATTTTGTTGAAAATTTGTTTTTATTATTTTTATTTTTTTGTTAAAAATTAATTTTTTAAACTGAAAACTTAAGTGTAATATACTGAAATTTTCAGTTACAAAATATATTTTTTTTTTAGTTAAAAATTCATCTTTTTTGTTAGAAAATTGTTCTTCTTTTTTGAAAATTCATCTTTTTGGTTGAAAATTAATTTTGTTTTTGTTGATAATTCAACTATTTTGCTGAAAATTTATCTTTTTCAGTTGAAAATTCATCTTTTTCAGTTAAAAATTCATCTTTTTTTTTGTAGAAAATTGTTCTTCGTGTCTAAAAATTAATCTTTTTTTTTTAAATTCATCTTTTTTTGATAGAGAATTATTCTTCTTGTTTGAAAATTCGTTTATTTTTTTTTAAAATTCATTTTTTTGGTTGAAAATTTAACTATTTTGTTGAAAATTTTTTTTTTTCATTTCCTTTTTTTTTTGTTAAAAATTAATTTTTTAAACTGAAAACTTAAGTGTGATATACTGAAATTTTCAGTTAGAAAATATTTTTTTTTTAGTTAAAAATTCATCTTCTTATTAGAAAATTGTTCTTCTTTTTTGAAAATTCATCTTTTTGGTTGAAAATTAATTTTTGTTGTTGTTGTTGACAATTCAACTATTTTGGTGAAAAGTCGTTTTTTTGTGTTGAAAATTAATTAAATGAAAATTTAAATATTCGATTTTTGGTTGAAAATTTATCTTTTTTAGTTGAAAATTCATCTTTTTTTTTTGCAGAAAATTATTCTTCTTGTTTGAAAATTCGTCTACTTTAGTTAAAAATTCATTTCTATGGTTGAAAATTGAACTATTTCGTTGGAAATTTGTTTTTAGTTTTTTTTGTTAAAAATTAATTTTGTTGGTTCGTGAACCAACTATTTTGGATGAAAATTCAAAAAGTAAGAGCATTTTCAAAATTTTTGGGACCATTTTTTTTCAAGACTTAGAAATTCTATGCACGGCTATTCATAGTAATCGGAAACGCGAAAAATTTATCCTTATTACTTTTTTGATAACAAAAATTATTTTTGTTTCGAAAAATCCAAGATTCAAATTTAGATCGTACAAAAAATAATGAAAAATAAAAAATTCCATTTTGTGGTTAAACTATGTGAGATAAAAAAAAATGAAAAAACAAAAATTGTGCACCCAAAAAATATCTACAAATTTGTTATGAATCACTTTTTAATGGGACGCGTAGTTTTTGTTTTCGTTACAAAAAGCATTGAAAATAAAAAACTAAAATTTTTTGGACAAACGACACAAGCTACGAAAAAAACAATTTGACAAAAGTTGTTCAATAGGAATATTGAATCAATATTTCATAAGGAAAGAAAAAAAATTAATAGACAAAAGTTGCTAACTCAAAGAATATCTACAAATTCTTTATTTATAATTTTCAGGAAGGACGATTAGATTTTCTTTAAGTCGTAAAAAATAGGAATAAAAATAAAAAAATTAAATTTTTGGAAAAACGACATAAGCTACAATAACTTTTTAATTAACAAAATTTTTCGCCTGAATTATGTATACAAATTTGTTTCGAACCACTTTTAGGATGCGTATTTTCAGTTTGAATCGTAAAAAATAAAGTTGAAAATAAACAAATTAAATTTATGGAGAAACGACACAAGTTGCAATAAAATGTACGATAACAACATTTTCTTATAGGATGCGCACTTTTTTAAATTATAAAAACAAGACAATGAAAATACGTATGTTTCAATACCAGTGCCTATTATGAATTGTGAATATATAAATTTATTGAAATGATAGATATTTCAGGGTAACTGAGAATAAAAATTAGTGCAAAATAAGGAGCAAATATTGAAGTAATCATGAAAAATAAAATTTAGGAATGTGTTCGTTAAAGCCCAAGGAGCTTTAACCAAAGAGAATTCACAATCACTCTTTTGCTTGAAAGTTTATCGTTTTCGCAGTTAAAAATTCATCTATTTTTGGCAGAATACGATTGTTCCGGATTGAAAATTCATCTATTTTGTTGATAAATTTATTTCTTAGGTTGAAGATTTAACTATTTTGATGAATTTTGAATTGAATTCAAAAAATAAAATTCTAGAAAGATCCATAAAATTTTAGAATATTCCATGACTATGAATACAAATTTAACTGCATTTTTTTAATCTGTTCCGATTTTTAGTATTTGTTTCATGTCTTTTCTTCAAACTTTGAACATATTAAAAATGAGTAATAAAAAAATGTGTATTTGTCGAGATAAAAGATAAAGATTTACGCATATTCAAGTTCGTGCCAGAATGTTCTCGAAAGAATTTCCTGTTTTTTAAACCTCGTTTTTTACGTTTCACAATAATCTTTCTAGAGTTGATTTAATAATAGTATCCAATTGACTCAAAACAATAAAAAATATGCAACTTCACAAATCCAAAATTCTTAAATTAAAAGTAATGGTTTTTATTAGTTTGAAGAGTTAGTGTTAAAATTTAGGAATCTGTATTATCATCGGCGATGGTAACGATCGATTGGAAGAGAAATCCTTTCACACACACTGTGAAAAAGGAAATCTACAATATCGATCAAAGTTATATCCTTCAATACAGAAAATCTTTTCACGTCATCTCAGACTAGATGGAGCTATAAATTACAAAAAAATTTAAATTAAATTTATTCAGAAAAAAGATCTTCTCCTTTCGCTCGGCTGGGATTCGAACGCCAGGTCAACTGATTTCCGGTCAGGTGCTCGAACCACTGAGCTACTAGAGAGATCAGTGGAAGAATCCTTCTTATGAAATACGCTTTATTTTGCAAGATGTTATACACAAGTCAATTTTTACTAGGAATCTGTATTATCATCGGCGATGGTAACGATCGATCAGAAGAGAAATCCTTTCACACACACTGTGAAAATGGAAATATATAATATCGATCAAAGTTATATCCTTTAATACAGAAAATCTGTTAACGTCATCTCAGACTAGATGCAGCTATGAATTAAAAAAATTTTTAAATTAAATTTATTCCGAAAAAAGATCTTCTCTTTTCGCTCCGCTGGGATTCGAACGCCAGGACAACTGATTTCCGTTCAGGTGCTCTAACCACTGAGCTACTAGAGAGA
>CAKNYM010043999.1:50684-71576 GCA_932195095.1 Andricus curvator
TCAGGTGCTCTAACCACTGAGCTACTAGAGAGATCAGAGGAAGAATCCTTTTTCTGAAATACGCTTTATTTTGCAAGATGTTATATACAAGTCAATTTTTACTAGGAATTGTATTATCATCGGCGCGAAAGGAGAAGATGTTTTTTCTGAATAAATTTAATTAAAAAATAAAAATTTTGAGAATGACAATTTTTTTTGATGAATAAACCTAATTTTATGTTTTACCCAATTACGACCTAATAAGTGTTCACTTAAAAAAAAAATTTACTTAATTTTACAACACTACGTCGGTTTTAATTCTCGAAAGCACGACCTCCGGATCAAGAGGGGATACGCGTGATTTCAGCCTGAGAAGTATTGTCCAGAAAGTCAATTTTTGAAATCGTTCGTATTTCAATTCTAAGGACTGATACTTGTAGAGAATTTCAAGGCGCATCTTTTTTCCTTCAAGCAAATATTTGTAGGTTTTACCGTTTTTGAAGTAATTGATAACAACTAGATTTGTCGAAAACAAAAAATTTCAATCTTTTTTCACTTCAACTCGCCCTAACTTAGTCAATTTCCAGAATTTATCGATTTTATTAATTACTTAATTAAATTTTCAAGTCTTCTGAAACTAGTTAAGAAACAAAAACGTTAATATTTTAATACACAAAAAATTCGTTAATTTTTTGGTGAGGCTTTGCAAAAATTCATGAATTTCAACCTTCAAGCGCTTCGTTTATCGAGCGAATTTTCAGCAACGGAAAACTTCCAGTGAGAAAGTTGTTGATTAGGATCTGAAAAAGTTTTCTGAAAAGTTTTAGCTCAATCGGATTAATGGTTAAAAAATTATGAATGTTTTAAATTGCAAGCAGCTACGAACGTGTTCCAGAACGCTGTGCTCCCAATTTGGCTCCCCAAATGCACTGCGCATGCGTTGCACCGGCAGTCTCATTGCCTGCAAATGGCGCGTTTTTTTAAAACTATTACATGTGTAAATCAATTTTTTATAATCAATCATTGTGGAAATAATAAAAATTAATTTTCAGATCACAAAATAGTCTTTCAGAGTGCAAGGTGAAATAATTATTTGATAGTACTCTTTACAAATAAATTAATGATTTCAATTTCAAAGGATGGAATAACCTTCTTCACCAGTGTAAATTTTAAATCATTCAGAATATTTTTTTTGTGCATTATGATCATTATATATTGTGAAAAATTGATTTGTATATTTAAACATTTCAAATAAGCGCGCGATCAACATCCAATGAGGCTGCTGGTGCATCGCATGCGCAGTGCGGTTGGGGAGCAAAATTGGGCAGAACGTGTGGTCAGCGTCAAGATTGGCGCTTGCAATTTAAAACACTCATAATTTTTTAACCATTAATCCGATTGAGCTAAAACTTTTCAGAAAACTTTTTCAGATTCTAATCAACGACTTACTCACTGGAAGTTTTCCGTTGTTTAAAATTCGCTCGATAAACGAAGCGTTTGAATGTTGAAATTCATGATTTTTGCAAAGCCTCACAAAAAAATTAAAAACTTTTTTTTTATTAAAATATTTACGTTCTTCTTCCTTAACTAGTTTCAGAAGACTTAAAAATGTAATTTACTATTAATAAAATTGATAAATTCTGGAAATTGACTAAGTTAGCGCGAGTTGAAGTGAAAAAAGATTGAAATTTCTTGTTTTTGATAAATCTACTTTTTATCGATTACTTCAAAAACTGTGAAACCTACAAATATTTGATGAAGGATAAAAAGATGCGCCTTAAAATTCTCTACAAGTATCAGTCCTTAAAATTAAAATTCGAATGATTTTGAAAATTGACTTTCTGGACAATACTTCTCAGGCTGAATCCACGCGTGTCCCCTTTTGATTCATTCCCCACCCTCTACAGCGCGTGCCAGCATAAATAGCCGCAGTCTCGATACGATTTTCAGTTGTGAACTTGAACAAGCGAAGAATAACAATCAAGAATCTACCTTTTGCATTTTGCAAAGAAACACCAAATAAAAACAAATCCAGTGAAATCGAGTTGAAAGCTCAATTTTCAAGCAGACTGCGGAAATAAAGAATTCTGACGATGTCTCTGTTGCCGTTCTTTGTCTTGTGGGTCGGCTTGAAACAACCCCACATGCTCATGGCGCAAGATTTTGGATTCGGCCTACTTCCTAAAGATCTGAGACCTTCAATATGGACTGATGGATTCTATTTTCCAAAAAGCTGGGACTTTTACAAGCGACCCTGGGCTGATCTTTTGAGAACAAAAGGACGTGGTATGTATTCATAACAAAAAATATTTTACAATTTCGATTAAACAATTTTGTTACTGAATTGCTTTTATTCTTCCTCCTATCAGAAAATCCTCCCTGAATTCAATATTTTTTGCAAAACGAATGTTAGTCGATTTATCTTTGAGGCTTTTAATTTTGAGAGTATAAAAAATAGGTGACCGCAATCCGAAATTAATACTTCACATTTACAGAAAAAATTCAGTAGTCTGCATTCGAAAGCTTTCCTATCATACCAAACTCTTTATTCTGAATTTTTTACACGAATACTTTTGAATTCAATACATTTTCAAATTTTTTACCAATTTAATCTAAATGTAATTAAATTTTGTTAGAGCATTCCAAACCGAATTAAAACTTTGAAAATTACTCAATTTGGAAATCGATTCAACTTATTTAGTAGGGGAGACCCGGGCGAGTTGAACCTGTATGTTTATCTTCTAAAGTATTCGCCATGTGGCGCCATCTTATTAATTCGAAGTGAACTACTTGAAACTTGAATTGTCCCCGTATTTATTTTATTTACCTGTCGCATTATCCAAAGTTATCCTAAGAAACTTATTTTCGTGGCTTGTAAGTAAATTTTAACAAGTTTCAATTTTTCGATCCCAAGCTCTCTGTAAACCATATCAGTTTCAAACAATCGACCTGCTAGATTGATTATACCTTTAAGTATATCACCCTTCAAGAAGTTGAGGTTATATTTTTAGCAACAACAAAATTCCATATTTTTTAATGTCAATGGCATGTCGGGGCGAGTTGTACCACTTGCATATGGGGCGAGTTGAAACACTAAAATTTGAGGTATTATTTGCAATTTTAACTGATTCTCCTATCAGAGACGAATTGAGAGCAAAGAAAAGAAAAGAGATAACGGAAACTGACGGAAAAATATATTTTAAATGACTCTTGTAACTCAAAAAAGGCGACAGAGAAAAAAGAAACGGAGAAGAGAGGAAGACAAAGAAAGAAGTAAAAGAGCAGGACAACAAAAAATGGAAAAAAGATTCTGCTCTGTTCAAACACATTCACAGAATTTCATAGACGTATGTATTGTAATAAATGATTGAAGATTTGAATCACGATTTCAAAATTATTGACTCTGCTAAAGTGGCACAACTCGCCCCGCATGTATGTACAACTCGCCCGGGCAAGGGGCGAGTTAAACCATTTTCCGCATCATCTAATTTCGCTTTTAATGAACTCAGTTATCAAATTAAATTTTTGATACTTGTAGTTATACAAGCCCCGGTCTCCCCTATCAAGCAGAAATCTGTCAGAAATGACTTTCATAATAAAACATTTGTAAATATGAAATATAAAGTAAGAACTGCTGTAATAAAGATTAAATTGGAAGCACAAATATATGTTTTTGAAAAATTGTATTTTATTCTTTAAAAATCGTATATAGTCCGGCAGATAGTGATTTTTTAAAGCATATTATGCAAATTGTGTCATAAGCAATTTTTTTAGGTAAAAAAACTCGTTTATAAAATCGTTCGTCTTACGACTAAATTTAAAATCCATACGAGGAATTGTTAAGAATATTTCTAAAGGACTTTTTAAAAATAATTCCTAATTTTTCTCTAATAATTCACTGATATTTTTCTGCGTATAAAGATTTGCCAGAAAGAAAATGTACAAACAAGTTATTTTGGCGGATTAAAATTTCAGTTCTTTATTGTATAAAAGAACTTCGAAGTTCAGTAGTAACTTTAATAACAAATAAAAATATCAAATTAAAATCATTCTTCAATTTACAATAATATAGTACTCAAAAATAACCTGAGACTAAAATTAAAATTTCGTCTGATAAAAATTGTTCCAAGATACACCCACGGTCGTACATACAAGTTCGGAAAATCCGGTGGTGGGGGTTGACTCGAAATTTGAATCAAGGCTTACTTCTTAAACTCGCCACTGCTCGTCACCTAATGGAGCGCTGTGATCGCTGTGTCAAGTCCTCCGAATTTAGCTCCACAACCACACTGCGCATGCGTCGCACCAGCAGCCTCATTGGATGTTGATCGCGCGAATATTTGAAATGATTAAATATGCAAATCAATTTTTCACAATATATAATAATGATAAAGTACAAACAAATATTATGAATGACTTAACATTAACATTGGTGAAAAAAGGTATTCCTCCCTTCAAATTTAAAATCAATAATTTATTTGTAAAGAGGACAATCAAATAATTATTTCACCTTGCACTCTGAAAGACTATTAGTGATCTGAAAATTAATTGTTATTATTTCCACAATGATGATTTATGATAAAAAATTGATTTACACATGTGATAGTTTCAAAAAAGCGCGCCATTTACAGCCAATGAGACTGTCCCCGTTTGCTTATGCTGCGGTGTAGGTGTAATGTAGTAGTAGATTTTCTTAGCATCGGAGCCAGTGGACTAATCCGACAGTTGGCGCTCCGATCAGGACGGCTGACTTTTGCATTTCAATGCATGGCAGAAAAGCATAAAATAATAAAAAACTTGAAACCGTTTCCAAATTTTTACCGGAAATATATATTTTAGTAATAATAAGCGTATTATTTATTATTAATTAAATTAAAATTAAAAAATTAAAATTAAAATTAAATAAATATTAAAGTATTAATAGTAATTAATCATTCTAAAATCGTCACGGAAACTGAACTGCAAATTCAAACACTTAAAGTGGAACTCTTTTGACTTTTAAAATTTGGAAATTAGAGCCTAAATTTTTTTTAATTTACACGCTTGATTAATAAATAATTGTTAAACTTTTATAAATTGTACAATTCAAAAATTTAAAAAGTATACAAATCTATCATTTTCAATTCTCTTAATTGAAGAATGAATCAACAAATTTATAGCTTTTCGAAATTATATCTTTTTAAGCAATTTTAAGTTAGAAACATTACAAATTGAAAGATTAATTTTTTTTAAACTGAACACTTTTTAAATTAGAAGTAAAATTATATTAACTTTAGGTCCTAGAAAATTAATAATTTTTCAATTATTCATACACCAAACATTGTTTTGAAATCTAGTTTAAATATTTTCTTAAAATTATTATTTAAATAAAAAATCATTAAAAAATTTTCCAGGAATCTGGATCTTGAAACCTCTCAAAATCCTTAAACAGCTTTACAATTTTAATTTCAGAATGTTAAAAAGTCTACATTTTGTTTAAAATTTTTTCGAATGTTTTCAAATTTCTAATTGTTTTTGAAATTCTTTTTAAAATTCGAAGTTTTTTTTCAAATGATCCTAATTTTTTCTCAAACTTTTATTAAATCCTGGAAAATTAAAAAAAAGAATCACTTAAAATGTCTCAAATTATTTTTTGACAATTGTGGATGCCTCTTGAAATCTTTTTTAATATTCTGTTAAAATTATTTTTTCAAAAAAAAAAAAATTCATTTTAAATTTTCCAATCGGGCAATCGGTAGTAGGATTTTGAGGTTATGAAGTGGCAGTACCTTCATCTCGCGGGAATTATTTAAAAACGTTCATTTTTATTTTTTTTTTTCGAGGCAACACATTTTAAGCAGTACGTTCATTAAAAAAATTAAAAATGTAAATACTTTGCTGAAAATTAATTTATCTTTTTTTTTTGTGAAACTTCAACTATTTGGTTAAAAATTGATATTTTGCATTTAAAAATTAAACTATTTGTTTGAAAATTTATGTACTTTGTGGAAAATTGTTCTTTTTTTGTAAAAAATTAATCTTTATGGTTGAAAATTCATCTTTTTGGCATAAAATTCAACTATTTGAGTTAAAGATTCATCATTTTAGTTGAACATTCATCAGTTTGGTTGAAAATGAATTTCTTTGACTGAAAATTTAACCGTTCCATTTTCAGTTGAAAATTGAGCTTGAGTATGCTTGAGTTGAAAGCAAAACTCTTCTGCTAAAAAGTATTTTTTTTTTCGTTGAAGATAATTTGAGTTAAAAATTGACCTCTTTTTTTGACTAAAAATTTATTTATTCAATTTTTGGTTGAAAAATTATCTTTTTTAGTTGAAAATTCGTCTTTTGGTAGAAATTCATCTTCTTGGTTAACAATTAATCTTCTTGGTCAAATTTCAATTATTCTCGTTAAAGATACATCATTTCAGTAAAAAATTCATCTTTCTGGCTTAAAATTTAACGATTTCAGTTAAATATTTACAATTTTATTTGAAAATTCATCACTTCATTTGTTTGGTTAAACATTAATATTTTTAACTTGAAAGTTAATTATTTAAGTTTTAGTTGACAATTTATCTTTTTTAGTAAAAATTAATTTTTTGCTTGAAAATTCAACTATTTCACTTGAGTATTCATTGTTTTAGTTGAAAACTCTGATGTTTGCTTTAAAATTAATTTTTTTTCACTAAAAATGTTACTATTCCATTTTCGGTTGAAAATTATTCTTTTTTTAGTTCAAAATTCAATTATTTGGTTCAAAAATTGTCTTCTTCATTCAATTCTTTTTATTTGAAAATTAATCTTCTGGTTTAAAAATTCATTTTTTGGTTGAAAATTCAAGTGTTCCAGTTAAATATTCATCATTTTAGTTGATTTTTTTTTTAAATTTAACTATTCAGTTGAAGATTCATAATTTTATTTGAAAATTCATCATTTTGGTTGAAAATTCAACCTATAAACATGTGCGCGTCATGTATGTTACGAACTACAACTGCAGAGGGCGCACTGCCGGCAAGCGCATTTACTCAATTCAATCTGATTGTGAACAATTGATGCGATTGGCAAAAATTTAAACCGATTCAACTTTTGATCACTCGTAATCGTTATAAATCGTGTCCAATCCACAATTTGCTAAAAAAAGAAACATAAGACAAAGATGACTAGTCAGTTGTTATTGTTTATAATGTTCATAATTATTAATACTTTTTTGATGGGGTTTCATCATGCCGAGTGTATGTACACGAGGAAAAATGGATGGTCAAAGTTGGTCATTTTATGACCAGCCTGAGTGTTCTAAGAAGGTCAGACTCACTATCAGGGATAATCGAAGTATCCTTTCGGGATGGTCAATACGATCATCGTGTTTTAACTCGTTTCGACTATCCACGGAAGAGCAAATGACCCATCGCGGAGGGCCAACCTAATTAGTTACCGTTGGCGTGTTTATTTAAAATAATTGAATGTGTAAGTCAAATCTTCAAACGAATAATAAATGTAAAGTGCATACGAATATTAGGAATAATTGTAAATTCATATTTAGGATAAAAAAGATATTCCTTTCTTTAAAATTAAAATGGATCATTTATTTTTAAGGAGAAAATCTAATAAATAATTTAAATTTCACTTTATAAGTCTTCCTTGTGAGCAAAGAATTATTTGTGATAACTTTACTCTTATTATTTGCTGTACACATTTGGTTTTCATATTTAATCATTTCAAATAAGCGCGCCAACCTTAACCAATCCGTTTGTCGATGCAATGCATGTAGTGTGAAAGGATACGAGAGTTGGGAGCACCGTGGTGCAGAGCAAGTTCGGAGTGAGTGAATGTCATTGAGCCGTTCAGCATTACATTTGCTGTTTATTGAACTTAAACATGTTTTTAATAAGTTTAAACTGCTTTTCGATATTTCCAACATTCGTGGAGGGTGAAGTGCATAAGAGAGAACATGATGGATTTAGGATAAATGCGTAGCTGGACGTTCAGCTATCGATTTGTTGTCACCGTGTCGTTTCAAACTGGAAACGTGCAAAAAATTTCAGCATTCTTTGATGATGCAGAAAGTAACGAGATGTGGGATATTGGTTTCTGAATTCACTTCAATGTTTGAAATCTTACAATTCAGTGTGACACCGTGCCGTGTCCTTAGCCTTTCGTGCTCCAAAAAATATATTGTCTGTGTGCACTGTTTTTGCATATCAAATTATGTCTGATACTCCTCACTCTCCACAAAGAATAAAAATGCTTTCAGAATTCATGTATTTCATACAAATTTTCAGGTTTTATAGGCTCCACTTAATTTCATAATTTCCAGTCTCTTATAAGAGAGAGAGAGACTGGAATAAGTAGGAAAAGGACAACAAATATTGAAAATGTTGGATAATCAAATCGACCCCCTAAGATCACCAGGTCGACTGTCCGAGGAGATCAAGTCGACTATCTGATATTACCAAATCGACCCTCTATGATGAGCGATTCGACCCTTTATAATGATCAACTCCGTCCTCTGTGATGATCAGTTCGATTCTCTATGACGTCGATAATCAGTCGACCGTTCGAGATGACCAAGTTGACACTCTGAGAAGATCGATTTGAACCTCTTGTTTTAACCTTTTAGAGATAGTCGCTTTAGCCATCTTCAAGGCAGTGATGCCAATGTTGGCGCCTTTTTCTACTGCGCTTGCGTTCGGGCCGCGCACTGGTTGGCCGCAGTTGGCGCGCAATTTAAAATTGGAATTAAAAACAATTCTTGTAATTTGAATAAATAATTTTTGAAAAATGCACAAGAATGTATATAAATTGTACAATTTCTGATTTGAGAGAGACACAAATTTATAACACATACATTTTTAAATAACAGTTTATTTTCTTTGACTTCCAAAGAATAACTTATATTTCACAAATCATTTAATTTCAGATGTCTAAAATCAGAAGTTGTACAATTTATATACATTCTTGTGCATTTTCCAATAATTATTTATTAAAATTACAAGAATTGTTTTTAATTCCAATTTTGAATTGCGCGCCAACTGCGGCCAACCAGTGCGCGGCCCGAACGCAAGCGTAGTAGCAAAAGGCGCCAACATTGGCATCACTGCTTCAAGGGCTGTCCTATAGTTGACCCTGCAATCCCTAGCGGACCGAATGAACGGAACGGATACGCTACAGCGTATCCTTATAGTATCCACATCGTATCCTCTCCGTATCATGCAAGAAAAACTCATTAAAAAAGAAAGATGAATATTTAACTTGTTGAATTTCGGATTCTACGTGCAATTTCCCGTTAAAAACTTTAAAACAATATTATACCTGTCATTATTGTGGGCTGAAGGCGAATTCAAATGCATCGTCTTTCAGTAGCAACATACTACCTACGCAATTATGGATGCGCTTGAAGTCGCCTTCAGCCCACGTTGTCGATAGGAATTAAATTTTGTTAAAGTTTTTAACGTTGCAAGAAAAACTATTACAATAACTCCGTGACCTTCCAACGCAAATTTTCACGTAGAATCCGAATTTCAACAAGCTAAATGTTCGTCTTGCTTTTTTAATGAGTTTTTCTTGCATGATACGGAGAGGATACGATGTGGATACTATAAGGATACGATGTAGCGTATCCGTTCCGTTCATTCGGTCCGCCAGGGATATAGTCGGTCTGCACATCTAGATGGCCTAAATGACCTTCCATTTTTCTCCGTGTCGTGTGTCGCAGTGCTCGAACAAGTCGTGCTACCATGATAAAAAATTTTCTGTATTTAAAGTCCCCAAGGACGAGAAATTGCGCCAAGAATGGGAAGCTTCAATTCCCGGCATCAGGCATAGTGCGATAAATATATTTAATAATAAACTTCTTAATAATGTACCTTTCATTAATATTTAAATTTCGCGCTACTTTGAGATCATTGCGCCCCACGTGCGGTGGCTGCTTTCTGAACTACGCAAAGCTTCAAATCGCGAGTCATCTTTACCAAAGATATTATAAGTCTAGGCGCGGCACCTCACTAGCGAACCTATAATAAGTTCAAAGAACTAAAAAAATGCCATTTGTTAAAAAGAGACAGAGATATCTCCATCTCTTTTTAACTAATGACATTTTGTTAGTCCTTGGAACTTATTATAGGTTCGCTAGTGAGGTGCCGCATCTAGTTTACAATATATTTGATATTTACTACATCATCTCCACTAGAGTTTTCGAGTTTTTGGACCTGTATGTACGACCTGTAGGACCGTGGATAGACCTCAAATCTACTGAAATTTGAAACTCTTCCGAAATCCAAAAGCTGAACTCTAATAGAAAAATGTTCTGATGAATGGAATTTCTTTATGACAGAAAATTTTAACATTCGATTTTTTCCAGATACATCGACAATCACAGCTGATAAGCACACCTTTAAAGTCCTCCTGGACGTAAAACATTTCAAGCCAGAGGAAATTAAGGTGAGGGTCGTGAAGAGGTTCGTCGTCATCGAGGCAAAGCACGAGAAGAAAGATAAACATGGTCTGAATTCGAGACGATTCTTCAGAAAGTACTCCGTTCCGGAGCAGGTGGACATCGAACAACTGAAGTCCAGTATATCCTCGGATGGAGTTTTGACTATTACGGCACCTGTAAAGAAACTTCCTAAGCAAACTGGAAAACCTGGGATTCAAGAAAGTGCGAAAGAACCTGAGGTAGCTTCAACTGATAAAACCGATAAGACGGAAAAAGAAGGGGTGATCAAGGTCGAGCAAACTGGAAAACCTGCGATTCGAGAAAGTGCCAAAAAACCTAAGGCCACTTCAACTGATAAGACCTATAAGATGAAGAAGCAAAATGTGAACAAGGTCGAGTGATCTGGAAAACCTGCGATTCCAGAAAGTTCCGAAAAACCTACGAAAAGTTCGACTGATAAGACCGATAAGACCAATAGTACGAAAAGAGAAAAAGAAGACAGAACCGAGAAAGTGGAGAAGCTTGAGACAAAACCGGAAAAATAATTTATTAAAAAATAAAATTGAAATTATAAAATTAAATTAAAAAAAATGAATGTATTTTTTAAATTTAATAATTATAATTAATTAATTTAAATAAGCTATTGGGATGTCTCATAAATTATTGTGATAAGCAATTCTTACGTCGTTACGTCACTTGCACTGTTATACATTTAAGTTTGAATGATTTCCGTCGTATAAATTATTTAACTTTTGCGTGTGCCATTTGCTCAATCATGTTGTGAAGTAGGTCTTCTCATGTTAAATCTGTTGTACGAATTGATAATAAAATAGGTTAAATCGGTATTTTGTCTTTTTTCATTCTTATTTTCCTTTCGTGATTAGATAATTAATTTATAGGATAGTGTGAAGCCAATTCTTCAATTTTTTCACCTAATGTAGGTGTTTTATTTGCACCGGGAGTTGTACTTTTTTAATTTTAAAGCTTGCTTAAAGTTGGTTAATTTAGAAATTCTAACCAAAAAAGTACCATCATCTTTTCCTAAAGAGCATTACAAAATTTTATAATTTGTAAATAAAGATGATGAAAAAATAGGATTTTTCATGAACAACGTTTCAAAATAAAATTTTTTTAAATCATCTTAAATATTAATTTAATTTCTTAGTAAACATACCTATCAATTCCTTTAAATAATGAGTCAGTCAATTAAAAGATGAGATCCTAAAGTCGCTAGCTGAAATAATAGATACCTAAAAAGAAATCAAATTTCCGCAAAGTAACTGTTGTTAGCATTCACCTAACATTTTATTAAATTCTGTTTTCTTTTTTTCATCACGCTAGTTCAGCAAATTACAAATTAAAATGATCATTGTTGTTAATTCCATATAAATATTAAATATCCTCATCTGACGATCTTCCTAAGAATGCAGCATGATGATTAATCTTGAAGGAATAACAACCTGATCTGAGGAACCATAATTATGAATTCAAATTTGAAATGAATTCCCGCCAAAAACAAAATTTTCTGCCTCTTCCAATTATTATTATCAAAAGCATCTGAAATTAAATGTAGTAATTAAAAACACGTTTTTTCAATTGATAAATTATTAATTATGCATTAAATCCATGATCGGTAACATCAAGTTTAAGTATACTCGCAGATCGAGATATCGATCTGAAATTATGCAAGGGAAATCGGCCCTAATTAGATTAATTAATTCTCGATTCTTCGGTTCTGGAAAAATTTTGTCGGTTCCGGGAATAGAATAATCGACCGTGGGAATCGAATCTTCGACTCCGATTCCTCCCATTATGAAAGCCCGCGAATATTTGAAATTTGATTTAAGTTAATACTTAATTTCAATTAAAGTACATAATTAATTTTAATCTAAATGACTAATGAATGAATTAATGTAAATATCTATACCATATACCATTAAGCCATTTCCCTTTCGGCGAGCCTCTAGGGGTAAGGGTGACACTACCCGATTCGGGTAGTGTTTCTAGGTGGATAGTTTCTTGTAGTAAATAACTACAAGTGTGGGCTCACCACACCCACGACCGCCAACAGCAACGCAGTAGTATCAGACGGTCACCCATCCAAGTACTAACCGCGCCCAACACTGCTTAACTTCAGTGATCTAACGGGAACTGGTGTTTCCAGCGTAAATATTGAATCCAATATTATATGAAATTAATTTTTACCCAAAATAATTCTTAATATCTATTATTCGATTCTCGGAGTCGAATCCCGGCGTCGAGAGTCGATTTTGTAGTCGATTCCGGGTAGCTGGCGTTGACTTCGAAAAATCGATTCTCGAACGCAAGAAGTCGAATCCTCCGAAGATCCGGACTCGATTCCGGGATCCCTAGAGCCTGTCAAAAATCTGATCTGTAACAATTTACGCAACAAGTACACTTGCCGGGAGATAAGTTCTAGGAAAAATATATATGTCATTATCTAATTCAACTGAATTAAACAATAGAGTTTTTTTGAACAATCATTTCATTTAAATGCAAAATAATTATGGTGACGAATTGATATTATGGTGACAGAAGAAAGGTAAAAGGCAATAACCGAATTAAACTGAATAGACACACAAAAAATGGCTCTAAACCGTGTTTTGAGATTTGAAACTGAACCGGCGAGTAATAACTGTACTCCATTCTCCTACCCTCAAATCTTAATTAATGCACCAAGGAATAGATTTTTAGGAATAGATTTGTACAATTCTGAGAATACCAAGAAATGTATTTTAAGAACATTTATAATCAAAGAATTTGACTTAGATTATGATTTATATTTAAAATCATCCCTTTGAACGCAGAAATTTAGGAAAGTCAACTGGGTTGATTGTAATCAAGAATGACAATGAATTATAGGCTTTTCCTTTGTTAAATCGTTGGCACTAAATCACACAGACCTTGATTAATTATTTTCCTGAATCATAAAACCAATAGTACCTGAATAATTAATTATTTTGGTTTTCCTTTTCTCTTTCTTTTTTCTATAAATTTATAAAACGCCACAATGAAGGATTAAATTAACTAGTCATTTATAGGCAAGTGATTAAAAGAGGAATATTTTTAAATATTCCTTTTTTTAATATAGGAACCCGAGAGATAAATTTTTGATTGCTTTCTTCACATAGAGGGTCTGATCTCAGCCCAAAAGAAAGGTTGATTATGAGAAATTAAATGTGTAAAATGCCACTATGAGGAGCCGGACATTTCTCCATTTTACTAGAAGAGACGACGACTCGTGGACATTCATTTATTACCCAGATAACATACGTGTCGGCACGTGATCGGCCCGACAAGCTGGAGACCATTGTGCCCGCTAAATGCACGCGTCTGGCCGGCACAGTCGGAATGCGACCGAAGGGCGGAAAACGGTCCGGTACATTAGACGCCCGTCGGTCGTGCAAACGGCGAGGAACGACGGGCCTGCGACTTGCACGACCGCTGCAGGCTAATAGTGCGAGTAGATTGAGATCGAAAACGCGCATACGCATTTTGGATCAACTATTCTTGCCGTGTGTCATTTCGTGTGGCGTTCACCCGTGAATTTTCGCTCGTATTTAGCGCGACGTGAGTGAAAAGTGCGATTTTGTTCGTTTTGGATAAATATAAGGATCAACCCAGTGGTGCAAAATATGAGGACGTCTTTACGACATCAAAATGTTTAAAAGATGTCTTGACGTCATCTTCACGACACGGAGATACGAGGTCTTCGCGACGTCCTCAAATTTTGTGCCGATTGGGTAATTATACACACATTTGTCTTAAGTAAGAGCTTGAAAAACCAAAGAGGTAATAGGCTTTCGTTTTCAGTATCATGGACACATCAAAAAGGAAAAATTTATTCTACAAGCATAAAGCGAGGGTCTCCAACAGTGGCCGGGATTTTACCGGATCGTCGGTCATGCAGTTCGCCGGACCGCGTCGCTCCCGCCTGTCGGGCTGGCTATATAGACATCATTTATTTTTTTTTTACAAGGGAAGGTGGAAAATGTGCTAACACACACCGAGAAGGGTCCGAACTTTTCGGTAGTGTCGGGATATTGATATCATCACTACAATGATCTTAATACATATAAATATACACAAAGATCTTAATTTGAACATAATAGTGATGCTACCAACGTTCTTTGGCCGTGCCTCGGCCTTCATCCTTTGTGCCAGCTTCGTATTCTCCTGGTAAACTGGGCTTCTTGTCGAACCTGCCCAGCTACGATGTTAGCTTGCACGTCCAAGAGGCTTCTTCAACAAGGCTGCCTCTCTGAACGCCAAGCAACTCCTTGTCCCCGGGCGATGGTCTGTCCGGGGCCTATGTTCCTTTGCGGCGCAGAGGTAGCACTGCGGTGTGCTTTCGCATACAGCAGCTTTATGCCCCTCTTTGCCGCATCGCCAGCATGATTTGGTCCTATCTGGACCCTCGCAGTTCGCTGCCATGTGGCCGAAGCCTAGGCAGCGGTAGCATCTTATTGCCTCCGCCTTCTTGTGCACACGGCAGGATACCCACCCCACCTTAAGGTGTCCAATGCGCACCAGACTTACAGCCAGATCTTCTGCCAGCTCCACGAAAGCCTTCAGATTGCCTCTGAAGGGTCTTTGCGTGAGGCTGACTCTGATGACTCCAACCGGTTTGCCGAAATGTTTTCGAACGGCTTCCTCTACTTCTTCTGCATCTGTCGTCGTATCGAGGTCCAGAATCTCGACCTCCGTGCGAGGGACGAGCTCACGTACGCTACCCTCGTCACTAACCGCCTCCTTGATGGCAGCCGACAGCCCAGCTCTGCCCTGTGATGTAGGTCCCAGTTCTACTAGTACCTCGCCACGTCTCGTTTGCCTGACCCCCTTGATTTTTACGCCAAGGACGTCAGGTTTCACCTTCTTCTTAAGGTCCTTGAGGACCGTCGCGTCGCTAAGTCCCTCGGTCGGTTTGATAAGGACCGCCTCGGTTCTAGCTCGCATCTGCCTCTTTTTACGTTTTGGTGCAGACTCTGACTTTCTTCCACCTTTTTCCGTGTCGAGGTCGTTGGCGCGGGAGCGTTACGTGTCCTCGGCTTTTTGCTTTTCGGCTTGGAAGGACTCATCTCTACTTCATCAGTCTGCGTGCAGCTTTCGTCTGTCTTCTTTGCCTTCTCCTTTTGGGCCATGGCTCTCGTTCGGGCAGTTCGTCCGACATTCTCGATCAAATCCCTATGAAGCCCTTCGGTCGTCATAGAGTGATCGCGCAGTTCGTTCATGAGTCGCTCCGCTTGTTCCAGCCCTTCCCTAATTGGAAGCCACATATTCCTCTTCGTGCTGCTAAAGTCCACCATTTCTTTTATAATGCCTCGTAACTCTTCAAAGAGACCATACGTCTCTGAGAGTTTGGCATCCATTTCTGCGATGTCCATCTTGTTTACCGATACTTCTACCTCCTCCGTCACTTCCAAAGGACCACCTAACTCCTCGCAGACGCTCCTGTCAAAGTACGATTGGTTCCCCCAAAAATCAATGGAACCGGCACCGGCCACCGGGGCTTGCACCCGAGCGGAACCGGCGGGGACATTTCTACTCCCTTGGGGTAGTGTGTTTTTGTCGTACCCACTCATGACTGGTTTCTTGTTCGGGGTTCCTTCCCCTAGCTGGTTTTTGTCCACCCCGGGTATTTGATTTCCACGGTACCACCCATATCCGGGAGGCGTTCCCCTATCCGCAACCTGGGGAGGCACCCGATGGGGGACCAGCAACCCCACACGGGATATAGACATCAATGGTGTGCACATTAAGGTGCATATCTGCCGGCACGTCGGTCCGATCGATCGGACCGCGGGTCGGGAGATCGCTTGCAGTCGTCGGGCATTTTGCTATCTGGGTAGGAATCCCAAGTTTGATTAGGGGAAAATCTTGCCCCAGTAGCCACATTCCTTTAATTAGTGAAGCCTTAGCTAAAGACTGTAACGGGTGTCGCGAGGTGGTTAAACAAACGTACCTCGTAGAGAGGCAGCCCTTCACTCTTGTAAGAGTGATTCCTGATGAATCCCTAAAGGAAAGAGGCTTTCCCATCGAGGAATGTAGGCGGTGGGAGATGCCCAGTCCCGAGGATGAGCCTCCCATTCCCACGTACCTCCATACTAAATTTTCCAGAGGTCCAAACGGCGAAGTCTCCATCTTCCCTACAACACCGGAGGAAGTGCTCGACTTAGACACGTCTAACGAAGACAGGTTATCTGATAATGAAAGTGACATCATGGGTGTCTCATAGGAAATCAGCAATTAGGAAGCCTCCGGTGATAGCGGGAATGATGGAGACGATGAGGCCCGAATCAGGATACTTTTTAATTAGATCTTCCCCTCTACTTTTCCGCCATCTAGAAAGACAATTTTATTATAATAACACTTTATAATTCAATAATTTTAATTTTACCTTTCTATCTTTGTCCACCATTAAAAAAGTAGATTTTATAGGCTTTATCAGTAACCAAAGTTTTATTCGTCAATTAAAAGTTTCTAAAGAAATACTTGATTTTGTACTTGAATATGTACTTGGTGATGTAAAGAATACTTACTGCTCCGTTTTTTAACTCTCCCAACCAACATTCTTTAGGGTCATTCAGTCATTCATTTTTTTAAATGTAGAATTTTCCCACTTCTTAATCACAATATCCGCAAAGTAAATGAAACTTGAGTAGACCCTTCCTTTCAAAGGCCTCTTTTCTGTTCGTAAAAATGATCGTAAATCAGTCCAGCACAGCGACCACTTGAAATTATTAAACTGGGGCGTTGTCGAAGTGTCACTAGGCACAAGCAGAATGCAAACAGATTTCAGCCGTAGAAGTCGACATATAGGTGTATATGTCAACTTTCAGTTGCGAGGGGGAGTAATGGTGCTTTCGCACCTCTGCCTGCCTGCCGGGGGCAGGCAGAAAAGTTGTGAGAGTAAGAGAGATAGAGTGTATTTTTTGTCCAATTTTGCGCTCTCTATCTATTTTACTCTTACAACTTTTCTGCCTGCCCCAGGAGGGCAGGCAGAGGTGTGAAAGCACCATAATTGTAATGGTATATGTGAGTTCAGAATTAAAAATTTATAGATGGCGCCAAAAATAACATGGCTGCTGATTCAAATGTTGGCGCGAATTAATTCAAGGATAATATATTTTAAATAGTTGTTCTTTTACATTTTATTCTAAATATGAATTTATATATAATAATGGATGTAGTTGTAAAGGCCTTAACAATTCTTTAGCAATTGTTGAACGTATTAATGATCATTCTTCCTCCTCTTAATAAATAATAAGAGTTGATAATAATAGAATAAGGATTTATAAATGACGAAATCGAGAATAATATATAATAGAATCCACTTCTTAAACTCAAGCATAGAATTAGTCGGCAAACTAAGAGAAGGCTCAAATACTTTAGAAATAAGGAATATGCGTATTAATTTAAGTAAAACATAATTACCAAAAAAAGGAAGGGTAAAAGTAAGACCGATTTATGGGAGAGGGAGTAGATAGCGCACACTTTGGGAAATTTGGAGTGGGGGGTCCGCCATGGCTGGTACTATGGGAAATTTGGAGTGGGGGATCCGCCATGGCTGGTACTATGGGAAATTTGGAGTGGGGGGTCCGCCATGACTGATACTATGGGAAATTTGGAGTGGGGGTTCGCCATGGATGGTACTTTGGGAAATTTGGAGTGGGGGTCCGCCATGACTGGTACTATGGGAAATTTGGAGTGGGGGTCCGCCATGTCTAGTACTATGGGAAATTTTGAGTGGGGGTCCGCCATGCCTGGTACTATGGGAAATTTGGAGTGGGGGTTCGCCATGGATGGTACTATGGGAAATTTGTAGGGAATAAGTAGAGCGTCTTATGCCTAACCTAACCTTTTAGCAAAAAATTTTTATTATAAAAATTAATTATTTTGAAATATCACAAATGGAAATTATTTTATAACAGTAATGTATAAAAGTGAATTAAATAAGACATTTTGACAATAAAAAATTAATTATTTCTAAAATATCGCAAATGAAAATTATTTTTTTAATACCAATAATGTATAAAACTGAATTAAATTTTTTTATTTTGATACACGTAAATTATTTCTTTGAAATAATGTTACTTAAAATTATCGCTGGGACAGGTCGTCGAAATAAAAATCACAGTCTTCATTTTCAGTTAAATTCATTTTTTTTTAAATGTTTATTTTGAGTCACACATGTTTTACAATAAAAAGTAGTGTAATTTGATTAATTAAAATTAAAAATTCGTAGAAAATATCATTATTCTGGTAATAAGTATTTTACTTCTGCTGCCACATAAGAAGTAAACATACTTGTCATTTCCAAAAACACTAAATAAAAGTATAAATCAACGAATGATTCGGATAATTGTTCTTTGACTTTCTCACAGAAATATTGGTATTTAACAGCAATAATCTGACGAATAAGCATTTCATTAGGCGATTGAATCTTCTCTGTTAAAATGTATTTATAAGTCTCAGCTATTAGAAGTTTCAAACAGTTTTCGACATCAGCAGCTTGCGTTTGTAGTCGTCGTAAACGTTCATTGACACAAGCAACAATCTGCTTCAGCCCATCAAAAGTAGTTTTCTGCATCACTATAGTAGGTCTGTATTCTTTGGTCCGTTTTTTTTCACCGTCCCCAGTAGTGGTTTCCTCTTTATCTCCAGGAATGTCAAAGACGATTGCTTTACTGCCATTGGATGTGGTAAAGCCAATGTTGAATTTTCCCAACTCCACAGATTTCATGTAACCGTAACCCGTTTCGAAGAAGGTTGATATATAGTCGATGTTATTTATGAAGCATGCCCAAGATGCCGAGTCAAGAGAGATTCCCTTCGAAGTCGAATTGACTAGTTTTATGACGGGTTCGAGGTTCCCATTAGGCTGCAGCTCGAGTCCCGTGAAAAGCTGCTTTGTAAAGGAGTTATTCAGCGCGTACACTGAAGCCAATAGTAGGTGCTTAACAGGCTTGCGTGCGACCTCGCCAGCAGGTACCTCAGGTAAGCGGCGTTTCACTGCAGGCCGTACACTTGCTGTGTCCATTGAGGCTGTATATGAATCCATGGCTGTGGCGACGTGCGCATCGGCAGTAGCAGCGTTAGGTGTTTTGTTCTCAGACATGGTGTAGCGACTGGTCTCAGGATTGAAACTAGACTGAATGCTGAGTAGAGCTCTCGCATGCTTTTATACATCCCCGAACCTTTGTTTCGCCCCACCACATGGAACATGACGCATACAGGATGAACCGGTTTCTCCCACTAGTCGAAAGAATGCTCGTGGGAAAATTCGAAAAACTTGCCATAAAAATCATAAAAAAATAACAATAGGGCCTTCAATGCTCATTTATTCCAGGAAAATCTCTCCAAAAATGTTGACAAAGGTTTCTAAATTCAGTGTAAGGTACCTAAGTTTGCTCTTCTTACGTGAAAAGGGGTCCTTTAACTGTCACAAAAAGGGTGGATTTATGTACTTCTTCCGTGAAGAGTATATTTGAAAATGTAATAAATAATCAGGCATGTCTGTGTGGAAAAACTTTTTCTTTAAAATCGCAGGTGCCAGTCATAAATTATAGAATCGAGGATCATCCTGTTAAAACGCCCGTGACTAATATTTAAAAAGCTCTCAAGTTCTTATTTTAAAATTAGATTTATAACTAAGAGTACGTGTATTTGAAGAGAAAACCTTTTTCCGAAGAATCATCCGTGTTAATCAGGTGGCGCCATAACCTTTTTTTTATTTTTCTTCGCGTAGAGTCATGACCGTTGTCAGGTTTTACGATGTCAATGTCTACTTTTGTTCAAAGAAACATTGCTCGTAACTCTTTTTCTACTTCCTGTCTGCAATACCCTAAACCAGTGACATGTATTGTTGAACGTAACGAATATCTAAAAGGTTTGGGGGTTTACTTAGTTTAGTGAAACATGGTCGTAATTTCTCTATTCGGCAGCGTGGCTTGAGTTTTAAAGGTACCGGCAGTTATTTTTTTTTTTACTTGGTCGTAAATTTATTTTTCGTCACGCTACAGGATAATGCCAAAGGATT
This sequence comes from Andricus curvator, assembly GCA_932195095.1. Lineage (NCBI taxonomy): Eukaryota > Metazoa > Arthropoda > Insecta > Hymenoptera > Cynipidae > Andricus > Andricus curvator. The sequence continues at coordinate 71,138 of CAKNYM010043999.1, forward strand.
GTAAGGTGAAAATCTACGTGTCTTTTTAAAAAAACTTGGCCCCGAACCGCTTTGAAACCATCACTGTAATCGGCTGGCAAACATGTGACTCGGTGCACTTGACGATTCGGTAAATCTTTACGATTTTGACAGGTTTTTTTCACAGTTTCCAGGAAAGTCTATAGATGTCGAAGGGGTCTGCAATTTTCCGGGGGAATGGGGGTGGGTAATAGAGTAGGGATGGGGTTTCTTTTTCCATAAATACTGGTGATCGTCGTGTAGATGTTCAGTATTGTTTCATCATGTCACACTCGCAGGAGCTCCGTACTGTTCTCGAGATTGTGTCCAGAAAATTGGAAAAACGCGACCTTTTGAAAATTTTGCGATATGTTTTTAAAAAGTGTAGCACAAGCAAAGTTTCAAAGTGCTCTTTACATTTAGAGAATAGAGACTCTCTACG
>CAKNYM010044000.1:0-11601 GCA_932195095.1 Andricus curvator
CAGTGGTTGTCAAAATAATTTTAGGCCTGCTGGCCTATAACAAATTTTTGTTAAAAATCAATTTTCTGAACTGAAAATTTAACTAATTTTTTTTTTTTGCTTTAAAATTGAACTTTTTTAGATGGAAATTCAACTATGTAATAAATTTTTCATTGAGAATTCGTATTTTTTGGTTAAAAGTAGAACTACTTTTGTGAACATTAATTTTATTTTTTTAAGGTTGAACTATTTAGTTGGAAATTAATTTTTTTAATTGAAAATTCCACTATTCTCTTATCGGTTTGAAAATGAATCATTTTTAATTAAAAATGCAATAATTTAGTTGAAAATGTAAGTATTCTGTTGTAAAATCGTATTTTTCTTAGAAAATTAATCTCCTTGAATGAAAATTCAACTACTTGGTTGAAAATTGAATTACTTTGTTGAAAGTTCTTGTTTTTTAGGGTTAAAAATAAATTTTTTCAAGTGGAAATTTAACTACTCTGTTTTTTGTTGAAAAATTATCTTTTTATAATGGAAAATTGAACTATTTTGTTAAAAAACGACTTTTTAGGTGGAAAATTCTATTATTTTTTTAGAAAATTTAACTATTTTGATGAAAATTTCCTTTTTTGTTGAAAATTCATATTTTTGGGTTAAAAATTCAACTGTTTTTTAGAGAACTCGCCTTTTTGTTTAAAAATTCAACAATTTGGTTGAATTTTTTTTCATTCTTGCTTGAAAAATCTGTCCTGATTGAAAATTCGTCTTTTGGGTTTAAAAATTTATCTCTTTTAGTAAAAATTGTTTAAAGACTGAACTATTTTTCTGTGCTGAAAATTCATCTAATTTATTTTTGCATTAAAATTGAACTTTTTTAGTTAGAAATTGAACTATGTATTGAATTTTTCATTGAAAATCCATACTTTTTGTTTGAAAGTAAAACTACTTTTATCGAAATTAATTTTATTGGTTTGAGTTTAAACCATTTTGTTGGAAAATCATTTTTTTAAATTGAAAATTCAAATATTCTATTATTGGTTGAAAATTGATAACTTTCAGTTGAAAATTAAATAATTGAGTTGTAATTTTAAGTATTCTGTTGTAAATTCGTATTTTTGTCAAAAAATGAATCTTCTTGAATGAAAATAAATTGTTTTAACTGAAAATTTAACTATTCTGTTTTGTGCAAACAAATTATCTATATTAGCTATATGCGTTAGTAAATTAAAATGATAATTAATTATTTCCCTATTTATGCTTTTTATTAATGATTATCCACTGTAGGATGGTCTCCCCTATTATATCAATGCAACTAGATTTCTTCTTTATACGCTTGATTATTTTAATTGCCTTTTTTAATTTCTTGAAAGATATTTAATCTCTAACTTAATATTGTAGAATATTACTTGAAGTTTTTATGCATACTTCACACTTTTCTCCTCAATAATTTCTAGGGTATCCACTTAAGAAACCATGCAAATCGTGTTTAAGCGTTAACCACTAGGGCGGTCCAAAAATTTTTTTCGAGAATATTCATGCTCTCATCCTGCTAATTTGCATGAATTAAAGAAAAACACGAATTTTGGTAGTATACCTGGGAACTGTTCCGAGCTAAGCAACAGTAAATCAGCGACTGGTAATTTACCGACAGACGATAATGGTTCGTGTCCGTGCTAAGATGCCACCCGTCGGTAAGATAGATCCCTTCCCATCCTATATAGCTAATATCGATATTATCGATCTGCGATATATCGATATATCAATATTAGTTATATAGGGTAGGAAGGGATCTACATAACCCCCATAAGGCTATTTTGTAGCGTACCAAAAAACCCCATAAGTGAAAAATTGGATTTTGCGAGTTTTTAGCTCTAATTATTTTTTTTAGGTTTGTTTTAGTACAAATTGTTTCAAATGCATATAATATATTACTTTCTGATGAAAATAAGGCATTTAAAAAAATTTCAAACAATTTATTATTGTTCATAACAATTTTCTTTTGTAATTGTCGTAGAAAGACACAGTTTTTTCTCAATTTTACCACTTCTCATTCAAAGCGAGGAAATACTTATTTTGAATTACCAAAAATATTATTTTAAATAATTTATTATTATTCATGACAATATTCTCATAAAATAATGTTAGAAGGTTGCGGTTTTTCTAAAATTTATAACCTTTTTCAAATTTTCACTTAGAAGGAGGTAATAATTAATTAAAATAAAGAAACACACTTGTTTAAACAATTTATTATTATTCATAACAATATTCTCTTAGAATAATTCTAGAGAGATAATATTTTTTCTGAAATTAAGGCAAGTTAACAAAGTATTTTCTTTAAACAATTTATTATTTTTTATAACAATATTCTCTTAGAATAATACCAGAAATTTGAGGTTTTTCTGAAACTTTAAACTTTTTTAAACTTTTCAGTTAGAGCGACGAAATAATTAATTGAAATTAACAAAAATAATTGTTTCAATCATTTATTAATATTGATAAAGATATTCTTATAGAATAATGCTAGAAAGTTGCGGATTTTCCGAAATTTCCAACCTTTTGTCAACTTCTTTTTTAGAGTGAGGTTAAATTAAAAATTAAAAAATTTAAAAAATTAAGAAATTATTTTTTTAAGCAATTGATATTTATATCTCTTGAAATTTCTCTCAATTTCATAAAACTCTTGAAATTTGTTTGAAGTAATTCGAAATTTCAAAAAAAAGTTGGGAATTTGAGAAAAACCGCAACTTTCTAGCATTATTCTAAGAGAATATTGTTATAAATGACAATTATTTTTTTTTATTTTAATTAGTTATTTCCTTGGGTTTCGCTGAACCCTTGAATATAAATGAAAAAAATACGCATTAATTTTTGTTTGAATTCAAAAAAAATTAGGGTGGGGGGATTGAAAGAATGAAAATAAAAATTCCGAATGCGTTTTTGGACCACTCTAAATTTCACTCATTTCTCTTTTAACGAAAGATGCAAGCTTTTATAGTTAAGGTAGTTGGCGTGCCAAAAATCAGGTCTCTGGAAAAGAATTCTTCTATGATTTCAAGAATTGAAATATATTATTTTTCATCTCTTATGAAAGAAAAAACATTATTTTCTACAAAAAAATATAACTCACTGTAATTAATTATTATAACAATATTTTTTGTAATTTAATTTTCTCTTACTGGTGCTTTTTAATAATTTAAAAAAAAATGGTTGAATTAAAAAACAATTTTCAATAAATTGTTTTAACGATTCTAGCCATAGAAAAATTTACTTTAAAAATTAGAGACAGTAAAGTTGCGAAGAATATTTGCTTAAAAAAAATAAGCCATCATTTATTAAAATTCAACCATTTTTCAAAAATTGGTATCAAGTGATAAGAAAAAAATCAGTTACAAAAAAGATTGCTGTAGAAAATGTTTTTTGTAAGTTTTAAAATTGTTTTATTAAAAATGTTTTTATTAGAAATAAAGCCATCAGTAGTAATATTTCGATTCTTAAAATCATAGAAAAACTATTTTTTGTATATCTTCACGATAGATTTCACTTTCAAATATTCATCTGCATTACAAATTTATTACACCGCTCTCACTTCACGTTTTAAGGTAAATCATAAACGTAATCTTTCTTTCAAAAGGGAAAACTGAAAATTCAAGAAAAATAATTTGCCGACATTCGGTCAGATGTTATATTAAAAACAAATTTTTGGATACGAAGAGCATGACACTTGTGAATACCCTGCAGAATAATTTTTTTTTTCAACACTAAAGAGTTTCAACTTCTTTACAAATTTTTTTTTTAGATTCCGGTTTTTATATAATTTGATGAATTTTCATACAAATAAGTTAAAAACAAGAAATATTAGTAGTATAGCTATGAGAGGACGACGCCACTTACTGACCAAGCAAGGTTCTGTTCCATGCTAAATTACTGACACTCGGTATTACCCTCCGTTGGTAATGCCTTCTCATCTCCTCCCCTTTATAGAAGAATTGGAGGGGAAGTATCAGAAGATATATGAGGAGAATGATTGGTAAGGTAGATCACTGATATATCGAGGGAGACTCGATCAATGTCAGAGATCTGCACTGCCGGCTGCTGGCAATACCGACAGTCAGTAACTTAGCCTAGAAAAGAATCTTGCTTGTCCGGTAAATGGCGGCGTGCTTATAGCTATACTACTAATCTTTTCTTACGAGTAAATTTTGGCAGCTTAATGACAAATGCTTTCTAGAATCGTGAATAAAGTATAACCTTCAAAATTAGATGCTTCTTACAATCTAACATAAGCACGTCTGTGTCCTAACGTATAAGACAAGTATTAAACTTATTTTGCAGGATTCCTGGAAAATGCTTCATCTTAAAGCATTGATCCATTTTGCATATAAGTGACGTAGATCGTTGTCAATGATTATAATTATTTGCAAACCTCTTTTCAATCTAATGTGTTTACAGTAACTAGAAAATGAAGTAGTCTAGGTATTTAGACTACTAAAGCAGTGTAGATATAAATTAGCAAATTAGTAGTGAATTAAATTAGTACCTGACTCAAAGTCAATAGTTGTAATTAATTATCTAGCAGAGTAAATCAATTTTAATGTTAAAATAAATATTGGTAACTTTGAGAAAAATAATAATGTAAATAAGAAAATAGTAGAAATTGGCGAAAAGGAACACAGCTAAAGCACATTGTTTAATTTAATTTAAGATTATTTCATATTTATTTTCAATTTGATTTGCTTGCATTTTATTTATACATTCTTCAAATTCATCATCCTGGTAGTAGAGCCATACCACTAGAACGCCACTTTCCGACTGATCAACTTTCTATTCCATGCTGAGTTACCGACAGTCGGTATTAACATTAGTCGGTAATGCAGATTACTGACATGAATCGAGTTTCATTCGCTATATCAGTGATCTAACTTACCGATCCTTCTCCTTTTCTATCCACTCCTCATTTTTCCCTAATTTCTTCCAGTCTTTCTCATCCTACTCTTCTTCAATCTCCTCCTTCCCCTCCTCATTTATCGCCTGACCCTCTCCTCCTCCTCTTTCTCAACCTCTTTCTTATAGGGGTCATCGGCGGTACCGATAAGGTGAATCACTGATATATCGACTGAGACTGGTTCAATGCCAGAAATCTGCATAACCAACTGATGGTATTACCGACAGTCGGTAACTCATAATGGAACATGGCATTTTTCAGTCGGTAAGTGGCGTCCTAGCGGTATAGCTCTATTACTACTTACCCTCGCAGATGCTTTTTAAACGTTGATTGAGTTACGAATTAAATTTTAAAATCCTGATTATTTTTGGTATATTTGCTTTTTATTGTGTGTTAATCGTCGTCAACACATCATCACTCGCTTCCCAACAATCAGGACCCATTATATGCTGTTACAGAAACATAATCGCCATGAGTCACAGTGCAAGGTAAGAAAATACATCGCCTATACCTTTCTCGTTGACGGTACTGACGATTCATCTCTCCCGTTTTGTTAAAAAGTCGAAAAGATATTTTTAGTCTTGAAAAAAATATAGAGGAACACCATGCTGGATCCACAAAAGATAAAAATGTATCTTACTGATTTTTTTTTAAATTACACAACTTGTTGCACATATAAAAATACTTCTCATATATTTTGCTCGAGAATTTTTTTCTCGGAAAGTTATCGTATTGGGAAGCTACTTTTATTTTTAATACTCTCTTTGAAGAAAAGTGGCAGGTTTTCGTAATAAGTAGTATCGTCTTACAGTAGAACAAAAAAAATGTCTGTGGAAAAATAAATTTTTAGTCCGCTCTAATTAGTTATTAATTTGTTCTTTTGAAAATTTAAGTTTGAATCTCTGAAACTTCATTGCATCATTTCAAATTCTCAAGATATTTGTAATTAATTTATGAAATTAAAAAAATAGCATATTATTTTAAAGTTCAAGATAGGATGTATTGTCAGAATAATTTTATTTTTATTGTGTTTTAATTGCCGTTGAAAATGATCATGCTTGGGAAAGGTAAATCGTTATTAGCGCACGAGAAAGAAAAATATCGATGGGCGCATGGTATATTATTCTTTTTGATATAATAAAACGATTGAAGTGTAAAAGTTTGAAGTGTGCACTGCTGTTTATTACTGTGCATGTTATTTATATTATTTCTCTTTACTTCAGCATGTACTGTTTTTAACCTTTCATCTGTCTTTTATCTCTTTACTATTCTACTAATATTTCATTATTCTTTTAGTATACTATAGACGTTTGATGTAGTGCCCCATTGCCAACCCACATAGTTTAAAATTTCGTTTTAAATTTTTTTTAAAGTTTGTTAAATTAGGAATAGGGTCGGTTAAGTATAATTATTTAGCAATTACAGAAGGATTGGGAAAAATGGTTCTTAAATTCTTTTAAATAATTTTTCCAAACCTAAGTTCTCGGTATTTTTTTTAAATTACCTAGATTTAAATAGTCAAAATATTTCAAGTTTGAACCGACTTGAGCAGAACAAGTATTTTTAGATAGGTAAAAATGTTTTAATCAGGGATTTAAGTTTTTTTTCTTCAAATTCTGGTAGATAGACTTTTGTTGAAATCATGTGCTTTAAAGTCAGATTGAAAAAACCAGTCCTTTAAATCGGTAAATTTTTTCATTTTATTTTTTCTAACAAATTTGTCTACAAAAATGTCGGTAATAACAAAAATATAGATAATTAACATGTACGCCAGCCGCCACAAATACTTATGTATTCACTGATCTATATTTACTCGGTTGCTTACTTTGTTTCTTCTCTGGGTTGGTTCTCGCTCATCGATGTTAACGAGTCGCAGGACAAACTTGGAATCGGCTGACTGCTCTCCCGGACCGTACTTTTATCCACTTCTCTTCGGTGACGGCGCACCACTCGCAACGCGCGCAGGCGAGTGGGGGTATTGATATAAGCACGCGGACTGGCTCGCGCTCGCCACGCTAAAGTTTTCAAGCGAGGATCGTGTTGTCGGCGGGGATTGGTTCGCGCGGATTGGTTCGCGCTCATCAGCAAAAAGTCTACCATCGTGGGTCGAAATGCAAAATGTCGCGTGTGTGCTTTTAGTCAATGCATACAGACGTATTAGTGGCGACTGGATTAATTTGAAAAATGTCATTCTTTGAAATCTGGATTGAGATTGGTTTTTTGTAATAAGACTAAAGTTTGAAAATCAGGTAGGCCCTGAATCTTTAGAGATGAATTAGAATGGACGTAGTGTATTAAAAATATGAATATGCAGTACACCAAGTCCGCAGCAACGAGGTGTCGGCAAGGGTAGCATGATGAGTAGGAGCCGAAAGCCATCGGTCCAGCCTCGTCATTTTCGCCGGAACTACGGCGTCTCTGCTGCCAATGGCGACGGGCAAACCCTCCTTCCACTCTCCGCAAACAACCAGACCAGCTTGCCCAATCGTCACCCCCCGTCTTCATCCCCTGAACCCCCAAGACGTCTCCCTACCCCAATCTCAACCACTACCAACACCAACCATCGCTCGCACGTCGCCCCTCAAGTTCAACAAGGTATGCCAATAGCCAATAGTAAGCTAACACTCAGCATCACAAAAAACTGGGATTGGGAAACGTTGCAGGTAATGCTAGGGTACGGGTAACGTCCGCCTGGGAAATTGATACAGGGATAAACTCGCCTCTGGAGACTTGATGATCCGCTACACTCCGATAGAAGGCAGCACGTTCTTACCCATGTATCTATTACCCAGTTGGACGTTACCCCGTACTCTAGCTGACTTTACCCTGCTTTACATTACCTGCAACGTTTCTTATCCCTAGCTTTTTATCTGCAGTTAGTCCAGTCAAATTATACGAAAATGGTTACCAGCAATTTCTTTGCCTAGAACGTTTAGAGAGGTGTTCTTTTGAAGTTGAAAAAACCCTCGAGCAAATTAAGGTAGCGCCGCTATTGTTATTAACAAAAAACTGAAAATAGCAAACGTTTTTTTTTGTTTGAACAATAATATTTTTTATATTAACACCAAAAAATTGTAATATTTTTGCAGTGAAAAAATATTTTTTATGTCCATGTGATGAGTGGGTCACGTGACCAGATTCCTACCTTACCGGCACTTTGTTTATTTCCCAACTTATTTTCACACGAAGCGCCACATCAAGTTGAAAATTTGGGATACTAAATAAGAAGCACTAAGAAAGGTGGGTCTCGTCCTGAATTTTTATAATTATGAAAAAATATTTTTTTGTAAATAATTTTCTTTTTGCTTTTTTCATGATTATTAAAATTTAGGACCAGACCCACCTTTCTGAGTGCTTCTTATTTACTATCCCAAATTTTCAACTCGATGTGGCCATTCGTGTGAAAATAAGTTAGGAAATAAAAAGTGTCGGTGAGGTAGGAATCCGGTCACGTGACCCACTCGTCACATGGCCTTAAGCCATTTTCATAAACAATATTCCATAACAGCGCTAAATAATGATAAAAAATTTTCAAACAAATAAGGATCACAATGTTTAGCTCATGATTGAAGAAATTTGTATTCGTTTTTTCAGCTATGATTGCTTAAAATTCAATAATTAATAAAAAAAATTTATTGCACTTGATCCTTTTTTGTGACTGCTTATCAGCCTTTAATTTCGTATTTATGAATTAGCATATTTTTATTTTTAATCAAGTTTTATTGTTTATGAATATTTTTAACAATAATTTGTTTCTTGTTTGTAACAAAAGCAGCTCTACCTTGATTTGCTCGAAGGTTTCTGGGCTTATAAAGGAAACCTCTCAAAACGATTTAAGCAAAAAAAAAGGTTTTTCTGGAAAAATTAGTCCAGAGCGTAGAATCTTGATCCTATTTGAGCATTTAGAAAAATAAAAGGTAAATACATTTTGGAAAAATTCGTGAGATCCGATTTTTTAATTATTTATTTTTTATTTACAACAAAATTGAATTAATTTTTTTTAAAATAGATCCTCCTATTTTGTTGGAACTTTCCATATTTATTTAAAACATAAAATCAGTAAAAACACTCCTTGGAAATAATATCCAGCAGGTAAAATTTTTTTAATTTTTTTGATCAACAAATTAATAAGTGAAACATTAAAAATTGTTTATAAAAAAGCAGTTTTGGCTCATGGGTAAAATAGAGTCAATATAATAATGTAATGAATTTATTTATAAAATAAACAATTATTGTTTGCTAATGAAGTAGCATAAGGAAAGGATTTTTTAAAGTAATTTAAAATTGACTCTGTTGAAAAAAGAAAATCTGCTGATTAAAAATTGATAAAAATCTGGATTTGTGTATTAAATTTGTTTATGTGACTAAGCATTGTTCTTAACAAAAAATTAGAAAATTAAGTCTCCAATTATTTTTAATGTTAAAGTAGCACTTTTACTCATTAATTTTTTGATAAAAGAACACAAATATTTTAATAATTGTATCCAGCAACATGTCCAGGATCCTCCGAGATTCCTGTACAGGAATTTTCAGCTGAGAATAGAGTTAGAAAGTCGCGGTTTTTTTCAAAAAAAATTACTGATTTTATTAAAAAAATTTGCCTAAATATTTTCATTAAGTATTTTCATCAAAATGGAAGGGTTTTTTTTACTAAATAAAAAGAATTTACTATTTTGTCCAGAAAAACCTTTTTTGATCCACTGTGTACCATCTTGAATTATTTTCAAAAAATTTAAAGATGAGCTAGATTTCTGCTCTATTGTGTGCCAAAAGATTTCTTTCAAAAATCAAAATTCGAGACAGAATTCCCAAAAAACGTTTTCTGGCAATCAAAATTTAAAAAAAAACTCAGCACCATCATTTTGTATTTTCGAAAATAGAAAATTTGAGCTAGGATGTAATAAATATGCAAAGTATTGTGCTGCAAATACGAATTCAAAAACTCAAACCCTTTCTAGAAAAACTTTTGTTTTTTCGAAAAAAACGAAATAGGGGTTTGAGTTTTTTTTCAAAAATGTTGTATTTTTGAAAATTGTTCATAAAATCAAAATTTCGGTTTATGGTATGTTCTTGGACGCGTTTTGTGCTGATTTAATTTGCAAGATTCGAAATATATAATCACAAAATAGTTTGGAATATTATGTATAATTTGTCCCTTTTTTTTCTTTAATTTTTTTACAAAAGCTCATCAACTATGTATTCTATTCCTTAAACATTCAATCCATTCATCGAATTCTGAGTTTCAAAAACAGACAAACATTGAAATAATCTCTAAAAAATTTTCTTTAGATGGTATTTAAAATCCTATGATCCTCCTCAAATTTGCCGAATAAAATTGATTATGTATATCTATAGAAGTGAACATCTTCTGAAATAATTTCTGATTTTTTGAATTACTCTGGTCTTATAGAATAACAGTAGTTTATACACAATAGGGCGGTCCAAATTTTTTTTCTCCAATTTTCATGCATATTGCCCTCAATTTTTTTCGAATCCACAAAAAAATTATATTTAGGGTTTCCGTAAGCCCCATGATGTTTAGCACGAATTTCCCATAAGAAAAAAACACGTTTTTGTAGACTTTTTTTAGAATCATCAATATTTAATTAATCGAGTTGAGACTCAACACTTTCCCTCACAATTAGCCATAGAATACGAATCAAAAATTCATTTTTAAATATTACCCCCATAAGTCTGTTTCACAGGGTCCCATAAAAACCATATAAGTAAAAAATTGAGTTTTGCGGGTTTTTGACGGTAATTATAATTTTTTTGGTTTTGTTTCATATAAATTGTTTCTAATACATTCCTATTGGTAATCAGATATTTAAATTAATTGTTTAAACAACTCATTATTGTTTATAGCAATTTTTTCATAGAACTTAGCTGAAAATTTCTGTACAGGAACCTCGGAGGATCCTGGACAAGTTTCTGGATAGGAAACATCAGGAATCGTCAAGATTACCTGTACAGGTTCGTGTGCAGGTTCGCGCCAGCAACATGTCCAGGATCCTCCGAGGTTCTTATACAGGAATTTTCAGTTAGGAATAGAGTTAGAAAGTCGCGGTTTTTCCCAAATTTTGCAATTTGATTTCAACTTTTCAGTTAGAGTGAAACAATAATCAATTAAGTTCATCAAAAATAATTGTTTAAACCATTCATTATTATTTATAACAATATTCTCTCAGAATAATGCTGGAAGGTTGCAGTTTTTTCTAAAATTCTCCACTTTTGTCCACTTTTCACTTAAAACGAGGTAATAATTATTGCAGTTCAACACAAATAATTGTTTAAAAAAACAATTATTATTTATAGCACTTTTTTTAGAACCCAGCTTAAAAATTCTGTACAGGAACTTCGGAGGATCCTGTACATGTTTCTCGACAGGAATCATCAGGAATCGTCAAGATTACCTGTACAGGTTCGGATCCAGCAACATGTCCAGGATCCTCCGAGGTTCTTATACAGGAATTTTCAGTTAGGAATAGAGTTGGTAAGTCGCGGTTTTTCCCAAATTTTGCAATTTGATTTCAACTTTTCAGTTAGAGTGAAGCAATAATCAATTGAGTTCATCAGAAATAATTGTTCAAACCATTTATTATTATTTATAACAATATCCTCAGAATAATTCTGGAAGGTTGCAGTTTTTTCTAAAATTCTCCACTTTTGTCCACTTT
>CAKNYM010044000.1:11611-24133 GCA_932195095.1 Andricus curvator
GCGGTTTTTCCCAAATTTTGCAATTTGATTTCAACTTTTCAGTTAGAGCGAAGCAATCATCAATTAAGTTCATTATAAATAATTGTTCAAACCATTTATTATTATTTATAACAATATCCTCAGAATAATGCTGGAAGGTTGCAGTTTTTTCTAAAATTTTCCACTTTTCACTTAAAACGAGGTAACAATGAATGCAGTTCAACACAAATAATTGTTTTAAAAAAAACAATTATTATTTATAGCACTTTTTTTTAGAACCCAGCTGAAAATTTCTGTACAGGAACTTCGGAGGATCCTGGACATGTTTCTGGACAGGAATCATCAGGAATCGTCAAGATTACCTGTACAGGTTCGTGAACAGGTTCGGATCCAGCAACATGTCCAGGATCCTCCGAGGTTCTTATACAGGAATTTTCAGTTAGGAATAGAGTTAGAAAGTCGCGGTTTTTCCCAAATTTTGCAATTTGATTTCAACTTTTCAGTTAGAGCGAAGCAATCATCAATTAAGTTCATTAGAAATAATTGTTTAAACCATTTATTATTGTTTATAACAATATCCTCTCAGAATAATGCTGAAAGGTGTCAGTTTTTTCTAAAATTCTCCACTTTTGTCCACTTTTCACTTAAAACGAGGTAAAAATTAATGCAGTTCAACACAAACAATTGTTTAAGCAAATTATTATTGTTTATAACCATATTCTTTCAGAATAGTTCTAGAGAATCACGATTTTTTCTGAAATTTGCAACTGTTTGTCAACTTTTCAGTCAGAGCGAAGAAATAATGAAGGTTTCAAATATCTGTTTTATTTCAGAAAAATATATTCACAATAAAGAAAGAGATTGTTTAAAAAATTACTCTCACGAATTATTATTTATTAACTTACAATAATTATTACCTCACTCTAAGTGAAAAGTGGACAAAAAGTAAATAAAATCAGAACAAACAGCAACTATCTAGCATTACTATAGAAGATAAATAATATATATAATAAAATAAGATAAATAATAATAATTTGTTAAAAATTTTTTTAATTGCGTCAATAATTATTTCACTTTGATTGAAAAGTGATTAAAAAATGGAAAATTTTAGAAAAAGCTGCAACTATCTAGCATTATTCTAAGAGAATATTATTATAATTAATAATAAATGGTTTAAATAATAAATTGTGTTAAATTTAATTGATTATTGCCTCTATCTAACAGAAAAATTTAAAATAAGTTGAATAATATGGAAAAAAGGGCAACTTTCTATTTCTTTTCCAAGAGAAAATTTGTGAAAATAATACTAAATTGTTTAAACAATTTATCTAAACATCTAGTTATCAGTAGAAAGGAGTATTTCATGTATTATAAACAATTTATATTCAAAAAACCATAAGAAAATTATAATTAGCGTAAAAACTAAAACCAAATTTTTCACTTAGGGGAAACCTTCCTACAGTGGATAATGCAACCTACAGTGGATAATCATTAATTAAAAGCGAAAATAAAATAAAAATAATTGATTCTAATTTGAATTTATTAAGACGTATAGTGGCTTAACTATTAATTAAATTAAATTAATTGTTTTACATACATCAGTATTGTTAATTAATGATTATCCACTGTAGGCAAGTTTCCCCTATGGGTTTTTTTTGGGGAGTTTCAACTCGTCTTACCTAATATTGACGATTCTGAATAAAATTTACAAAAACGTCTTTTTTATAGGAAATCCGTGTTAAACGTCATGGGGCTCGCGGAACCTCTAAATCGAAAAAAATGCATTTATTTTTTTGGTGGATTCGAATAAATTTGAGGGCGATATGCATGAAATTTTTTTTTCTTCAAATTCTAATGCATTTTTGGACCACCTTAATATACAACCACTATTGTAAGTAATATTTGTTATTCCCATATGTGTAAATATATAGGAAAATTTGGTATCAATATATTAGTGTCCATATTGTACTGCTATTGTACTTTATTATTTTTAAATAATATTCGTTGTTTATAGCCTGTAATTTGTAATTTGTAGTCTTTTTTATTAATATGAAATTTGTATTCCATATAAAACTGTTGTGGGTACAGTATACAGCTATAAATAATAACAAATTATAATTTCAGCAAAACGACAATTTAAAAAATCTATAATTTTAAGTAATCTAAAATTTTAAATACAATTTTTTTCAGAAAAAAATTATTTAAGACAATTGCGAAATTTTGTACCTTGATCTGCATTTGTGATTTGTAGTTAAGTGTGATAGAAGTTTGTTGTTTGATCAAAATAGTCTGGATGTATTATATTCATTTTTTATAGATTAAAATACTTTATATTTGGAATGAAGCATCATGGCATTTGAAAAAAGAGGTATTTGGTGTTTTGTCTTTAATCAAAATTATTCATACCTAATTTTTATGTACACACATATTAACCAGAAAATAAAAACCACATGGGGCTCTATTTTTATTTGTGAAGGGGAACCTCCTTACAGTGGATAATGCAAGCTACAGTGGATAATCGTCAATTAAAAGCACAAATAAAAGAAATATTATTGAGTTTAATTTTAATTTACGAACGCGTATGTCTTAACTATTAATTAAATTAATTATTTTACGTATACTAGTATTTTTAATTAATGATTATCCACTGTAGCCTGCATTATCCACTGTAGGCAGGTTTCCCCTATGTCTTATTATTCTGTAAGGAGTTTAAATTTATAAAATCGTTACAACTTTTGATCTTTTGTAGAGGGATCTAAAATTTTGTGTTTTTTGAATTTTTTAAATATGTTAATAATAGCGCGCAATACTGAAGCTTGTATTGCAGAATTAATTTAAAATACACGTTTACAAAAGACACCTCTGGGAAATCTCATGTCAAATGACCCGATAATAAAATTTTTTTTTTAATTATCCATAGAATACAAATAAGAAATTAATTTTTGAATTTTTCCCCCATAAGCCTGTTTTAGCTTGTCCTGAAAACCCCCATAAATGAAATATTGAGTTTTGCGAGTTTTTGGCGCAAACTCTCATTTTTTTGCGATTTTTTTTAGTAAAAATGGTTTCTAATACCTAAAATATTATTTTATAAGAAAATCAGATTTAAAAAAAAATTAAATAACTATTATTGTTTATAGCGATTTTCGCCTCTATTCTAAGATAAAATTGCTATAAACAATAGTCAATTGTTTACAAAATTTATTAAAACATCTAAATATCAGTAGAAAGATATAAAACTAATTTTGATGGGAAATTTCCAAGTAACAAAAAAACGAATTTTCAACTAAATTCTTAAGTTATGATCTATAGAAATAAATTTTCAACTAAAAAAAATGAATTTTCAACCTAAAATGAAAAAGTAATGAAAATTCGTCTCTTTTCGTTAAAAATTGATCTTTTTGGTAAAAAATTTATCTTTTTCAGTTGAAAATTCATCTTTTTTTGGTAAAAAATTATTCTTCTTTTGAAAATTCATCTATTTTGGTTAAAAAATCATTTCTATGTTAGAAAATTGAACGATTTGTATGAAAATTTGTTGTTTCTTTTTGGTTAAAAATTAATCTTTCTTAACTGAAAACTTAAGTATATACTAAAATTTTCAGTTAAAAAATGTATTTTTCCTATCTTTGAAAGTTGGTATTCGTCATTTAGTTACCGTTACCGTTACTTACTCAACCATAAGGCGATCTCATCGACGATGGGCGATCTGTGTTTATTTGAACTCGAGATGTTTGTTTTCATAAGAAGCTTAGTGGAAGTATATGCATTTATACTTCGGTATATATATGATTCCTTTCACGCATTTTTTAAAAATAAGGCTTTTAATTAACATTTTAAATATTTTATTCGTATTTTGAAAGATTCATTTTCGATTTAACGTTTTAGTCATAGTTCATTTATATTTCAAAATGTTTGAAACTTTCGAAATTTGGAGTACCATTTATTTTTTAATTGTGTTCGGATTTTTTATAATAAATTTTGTTAATTTTTTAATTTAAAAACCAACTTTACATTTTTGTTTAACTTTTCAGAAGGACTTTGGCCTTTTTTCAATGAATAGGATAAATTAGTTTAGGGTATCAAGAAAGAATGTATTTCCAATAATTCGTTTCTAGGATAGCTTGCAAATATATAATAATTATTCATTATTTTAACAATTTTCATAAACATATTTAGAGTTTGGCTATTTTTCAAGGAATAGGTACAGTTTGTTTACAAAGTCAACTACGAATGTCTTTCTGATGAAACTTTTCTATGTTGCTTCGTAAATTTACAATAATTATTAATAATTGAAACAATTTGCATAAACAAAGAGTTTGGCTATTTTTCAACGAATACGGTAAATTTCTTTTACAGAATTCACTAAGAATATCCTTCCGATGACTTTTTTCTATGAAGCTTTGCAAACTTACAAGAATTATCAATTATTTCAACAAATTAAGAGTTTGACCACTTTCCATCGAATAAGCCCAATTTGTTTACGGAATCACCAATAATGTATTGCCAATAACTCTTTTCTACGATACTTTGCACAGTTACAATAATTATTAATTATTTAAACAGTCTTCATAAACATATTCAGAGTTTGGGTATTTTTCAAGGAATAGGCACAATTTGTTTACGGAGTCAACTAAGAATATCTTTCCGATTACTCTTTTCTATGTTGCTTTATAAATTTACAAGAATTATTAATTATTTAAACAATTTTGAATAAAAAATTAAGAGTTTGGCTATTTCTCAACGAATAGGCTCAATTTTTTTACAGAATTAAGTAAGAATATCTTTCAGATTACTTTTTTCTATAATGATTTGCAAATTTTCAAGAATTATTAATTATTTAAAGAATTTTCATAAACAAATTAAGCGCCCGGTCATTTTTCAACGAATAGGAACAATTAGTTTGGGGAATCAAGAAAGAATGTATTCCCAGTAAATCTTTTCTACGATACTTTGCAAATATACAATAATTATTAATTATTTTAACAATTTTTCTAAAAATATTCAGAGTTGGTCTATTTTTCAAGGAATAGGCAGAATTTGTTTACGGAGTTACTTTGCAAATTTACAATAATAGTTAATTATTTTAACAATTTTCATACACATATTCAGAGTTTGGCTGTTTTTCAACAAATAGGCTCACTTTGTTTACGAATTCAACTAAGAATATCTTTTCGATGACTGTTATCTATGTTGCTTTCTAAACTTACAATAATTTTCAATTATTTAAACAATTTTAATTTAAAAACTGAGAGTTTGGCTATTTTTTAACGAATAGGCTCCATTTTTTATAGAATTAAGTAAGAATATCTTTGCAGTGACTTTTTGCTATAATGCTCTGCAAATTTCAAAGAATGAATAATTATTTAAACAATTTTGATAAACAAATCAAGTGTTTGGCTATTTTTTAAAGAATAGGCTCAATTTGTTTACGGACTCAATAAAGAATGTTTTTCAAATACCTCTTTCCTATGATACTTTGAAAATTTACAATAATGATTAATTATTTAAACAATTTTCATGAACACATTCAGAACAATTTGTTTGCGTAGTCAACTAAGATTATCTTTCCGTTGACTATTTACTATGTTTTGTAAATTTACAAGAATTATTAATTATTTAAACAATTTTGATTACAAAATTTAGAGTCTGGCTATTTTTCAACGAATAGGCTCAATTTTTTACAGAATTATTTATTCTGCATCGTGAGATGGTATCCATGCGAAGCCTTGTTCAAATCAAAATTATTGAAGTAAAAGTTAATTTCATGGTATTTTATTGAAATTCATTTCCAAATAAAACAAATACACGTATATAAATAGGTCGCGCGCGGAGCGCGCGTATGAGGCTCTAGTTTAAATTGAAAATTCATCTTTTTGTTTGAAAATTAATTTGGTTTTTGTTGACAATTTAACTATTTTGATGAAAATTAATTTTTTGTTTGAAAATTAATTAAATGAGAATTTAAATATTCGATTTATGGTTGAAATTTTTGTTTAGTTGACAAATAAACCATTTGGTTGAAAAGTCGTGTGTTTTAGTGAAAATTCGTCTCTTCTCGTTGAAAATTAATCTTTTTGGTTAAAAATTCTGAATTTTTCTAGAAAAATCATTCTTTGGCTGAAAATTCAACTATTTTTTTGATAATTGGTTTTTCTTTTGCTTGAAAGTTCAACTTTTGAAATAAAAATTTGTTTTTTTGTTAAAAAATAATTTTTCAAACTCAAAACATTAAGATACTGACATTTTCAGTTGAAAAATTATTTTTTGTTATAGTTAAAAATTCGTCTTTTTGGTTGAAAATTAATTTTGTTCTTGTTAAAAATTCAACTATTTTGTTGAAAATCCTTGTTTTGCTTAAAAATTATTTATTTTAACTGAAAATTAAACTATTCCATTTTTGGTTAAAAATTTATCTTTTCTAATTGAAAATTCAACTACTGAAAATCTATGTATTTTGTTGAAAATTCGTTTTTTTTGGTAGAATATTATTTACCTTGTTTGAAAATGGTTGAAAATTTACCAATTTTGTTGTAAATTCTTTTTTTCTTTGTAAATTATTTTTGTTTAACCATAGCATTTTTGGTTGAAAATTTACCAATTTTGTTGTAAATTCTTTTTTTCTTTGTAAATTATTTTTGTTTAACCATAGCATTTTTGGTTGAAAATTTAACTATTTTGTTGGAATTTCAATTTCTTAAAATTCAACTTTTTTATTTTTGGTTAAAAATTTATCTTTTTTAGTTGAAAATTCATTTTTTTCGTCGAAAATTGAGCTATTTAGTTGAAAATACAACTACATTGTTGAAACTCTTTTTTTTCAAAAGATTTGAAAATGGTTGAAAATTTACCGATTTTGATGAAAATTATTGTTTTAAATGAATATTTAAATTCCATTTTTTTTTAATTTATCTTTTTCAGTTGAAAATTCACCCATTTTGGTTAAACATTCACTTCTTCGGTTGAAAATTTACCTATTTTTATAAAAATTTGTCGTTTTTTTTTTTGTTTGTTAAAAATTAATTTTTTAAACTGAAAACTTGAGTATATACTGCAATTTTTCAGTTCTTTTTGGTAGAAAATTATTCTTCTTGTTTGATATTTCATCTTTTCGGTTGAAAATTAATTTTGTTTTTGTTGAAAAATCAACTATATTGTTGAAACTCCTTACCGTCTTTGTTGAAAATTATTTTTTCACTAAATATTACAATTCCATTCTTTGTTTAAATTTAGTATTGAGAAATCTTTCCAAAATTTACAAAAACGTCTAAATATCGTTCCTAAATATCAGTTGAAAAAAAAACATACATACTTGTTAATTTTTTTTTATTCGTGAAAATTTTGCACTTCAAAATTAAAAGATCAATTTTCCAAAACGGTACCCCTCCAATTTGATCCTTTTAGTGAAAGAAACTCACTAGTTTCACCTAATAAATTAATAATAAAGAAGATAGTTATGAACAACAATAATATGTTTAAATAATGATTGTTGCTAAATTGACTTAATTATTAACTCACTCCAAGTGAAAAGTAGACAAATAGTTCAAAATTTCAGAAAAAAGGCAACTTTCTAAAATTATTCGAAGAGAATATTATTATAAATAATAATTTGTTTAAACAATTTTTTTTGCTAAATTTCATTAATCATCACCACAATCTAAGTGAAAACTGCATTAACTGTTGAAAATTTCAGAAAAAACCGCAAGTTTCTTACATTGATCAAAGAGAATATTATTATAAATAATAATAAATTATTGAAACAATTATTTTTGTTAATAATAATTAAGTATTACCTCACTCTAATTAAAAATTTGACAAAATGTGGAAATGCTTTTGAAAAAGACTCGACTTTCTAACTCTATTTTAGGAGAAAATTGCTAAAAACAATAATAAATTGTTTAAACAATTTGGTTAAACATCTAATTCTTAGTGTAGAGTAGTATTTTATGTATTAGAAACAATTTTCATCTAAAAAATGCAAAAAAAATATAATTAGCGGCAAAAACTCGCAAAACCCATTTTTTCACTTATGGGGTTTTTTTGGGACCCTATAAAACAGACTTATGGGGGTGATATTTAAAAAGTAATATTTTATTAGTATTCTGCCAACGGCCATACCACGCTGAAAAAACCAGTTCTCGTCCGGTCACTGAAGTTAAGCAGAGTTGGGCGCGGTTAGTACTTGGATGGGTGACCATTCGAGAATACTGCGTGCTGTTGGCCCGTCGTGGGCGCGGCGAGCCCACACTTGTAGTTATATTTACTACAAGAAACTATCCACCTAGAAACACTACCCGAATCGGGTAGTGTCACGCCTACCCTGAAAGGGAAATGGCTTAATGGTATACAACTACTACTACTGTGGCTAATTGTGAAGAGAAATGTTGAGTTTCAACTCGATTCAGCTGAATTTTGGACCCTATGTCAATTTTGGGCCCTCTATCAATTTTGGGTCCTATATCAGTTTTGGGCCCTGTATCAATTTAGGGCCCTAAAGCAACTTTGGGCCCTATGTCAATTTTGGACCTTGTGTCAATTTTGGGCCCTATATCAATTATTGGCCCTATATAAGTCTTGGGTCCTATATCAATTTTATGCCCTATCATAGTTTTTGGGCCCTACATCAATTGTGGGCCCTATGTCAATGTTTGACCCTATATCGATTTTGGGCCCTTTATCAGTTTTGGTCCCTATATCAGCCTTGGGCCATATGACAATTTTAGGCCTGTCAATTTTGGGCCGTACATCAGTTTTGGGCCCTATATATCAATTTTGTACCCTATATCATTTTTGGGCCCTATGTCAATTTTGGACCCTATGTCAATTTTGGGCCCTATACTAGTTTTTGGCTATACATAAATTTGGGCCCTACATCAATTTTGGGCCCCATGTCAATTTCGGGCCCTATATCAGTTTTGGGCCCTATGTTTATATTGAGTTGTATGACGAACGGACGCACAGTGGGGCAAAAAAGGTGTTTCTGGGCAAATCAGTCTGCAGGCCACAATTTTAATCCAATTTCAATGTTTTTTTTTCTAAATCAAAGCTAATGAAATTCTCCATAGATCAGTCAAGGCTGATTTCAAAAAAAGGTTATTTTTTTATTTAATAACAAACATTGAAAACAACATTGTTTTTTTAGAAGAGTACCGGTTTAAAAAAATACTTGGATTCAATCCAAAATGCCTAGAACCAATTAAGTAACTATCCACAAAAGTTTCCTAATAGCTTGGAAATTGTTGAAAAATTTATTGCATTTGCTATAAACAAATAGGTGAGTGAAAATTGATTAATGGGGATTAATAGTGATTCGTCAATTGATTTGCACAAAACTTAAACAATTTGTAAACAGAAACAGTTTTTTAATGGAATTCATAAAATATAATAAATAAATTGTTATTTTACAAACAAATTTTATAAACAATCATCCATAGCAGGTATTTATGTTGAAATAAAAAAAAAAATTCTATTAAATCGGCCAAAAATTATACGAAAATGTCACAAAATTATCAGGTTTATTCAACCAATAACAACTGATGATTGTTTAAACAAATTTAATTAACAAATGCACTGTATGGCCATTTTTAGAGATAAAAATTTGTTTTTTTCAACGTAATGAAGTGTAAGTAACTAATTTCTAAATTTTTGGGGAGCTTATATGACAATTAACAATTTTCATTGTTAAAAACAATTGTTTAAACAAATTTTTATCGTCTTATGCATTTTTTTAAGAAAAAAATGCGTTTCTTTAGAGAATTAGCAGACTCTTATTTAGCAATGGCTCTATGCTATCATTAGATAACAATTGAAAATTTTTTAAACAAAATTCATTAACAAATGCATTTTTCGGCTATTTCTAAAGGTAAAAACTTGGTTTTTTTCATCGTAACCAAATATTAATAACTAAATTTTAAACATTTTTTCAAGAAACCTCGATAACGATCCACTATTGCTATTGTCATTAATAATTTTATAGACAAATTCTGGTTTTTCCTATATATTTGTACACAAAAAATTCCGTGTTTCATGGGGATATTTAAAATTAACGTAACCGTCAACAGTTCATTACGCTGAGAAAAAAACAACAAGTTTTTACCTTTAGAAATAGCCGAAAAATGCATTTGTTAATTAATTTTGTTTAAAAAATTAGCAATTGTTATCGACCGATTATTGAAAATGATTGATTTTCATTTAAGCTTCCTGAAAGTTTGAAAATTAGTTATTTGTACTTTATTACGTTGAAAAGTCCAAGCTTTTACCTCTAAAAATAGCCCGACAGTGCATTTGTTAATTAGATTTGTTTAAACAATCATCAGTTGTTATTGTGTGAATAAATCTGATAATTTTCTGACATTTTCATATAATTTCTGGCCGATTTAAAAGAAAAAACTTGATTCATTTCCACATAACTACCTGCTATGAATAATTGTTTATAAAATTTGTTTATAAAATAACAATTTATTTATTATATTTCATGAATTTAATTAAAGAACGGTTTTTGTCTACAAATTTTTCAAATTTCGTGCAAATCAATTCACGAATCACTGCCAATCCCCATGAATCTATTTTCACTCACTTATTTGTTTATAACAAATTCAATAAATTTTGTAACCATTTTTAAGCTATTAGATAACTTTTATGGATAGTTGCTTTATTGAGTCTAGGTATTTTTTATTGAATCCAAGTATTTTTTTAAACCGCTACTCTTTGAAAAAAAAAACAATTTTTTTCCATTATTGTTATTCAATAAAAAAAGAAAATAACAACTTTCTTTAAAATCGGCCTGGACCAATCTATGGAGAATTTTATAAGCTTTGATTTTGAAAAAAGAACATTAAAATTGGATTAAAATTGTGGCCTGTAGACTGATTTTTCCAGAAAAACCTTTTTTGCCCCACTGTCCGTCCGTCCGTCGTACAACTCAATATAAACATAGGGTCCAAAACTAACATAGGGCACAAAATTGATAGAGGGCCCAAAATTGACATAGGGCCAAAAATTGACATAGGGCCCAAAATTGACGTAGGACCCAAAATTGATGTGGAGCCAAAAACTGTTATAGAGCTCAAAATTGACATAGGGTCAAAAATTGACATCATGCCCAAAATTGATCAAGGGCCCAAAAATGATATAGGGTCCAAAATTGATATAAGGCCCAAAACTTATGTAGGTCCCAAAAATTATGTAGGGCCAAAAACTGTTATAGGGCCCAAAATTGGCATGGGGTCAAAAATTGACATAATGACCAAAATGGACATAGGGCCCAAAAATTATATGGGCCCAAAATTGATATAGGGCCCAAAACTGATGGACGGCCCTAAATTGACATCAGGCCTAAAATTGACATATGGCCCAAAGCTGATGTCGGGGCCAAAACTGATCTAGGGCCCAAAACTGATATAGGGCCAAAATTGACATAAGGCCCAAAATTGACTTAGGGCCCAAAATTGATGTAGAGCCAAAAACTTTTATAGGGCCCAACATTGATATAGGCTCCAAAATTGACATCACGTCCAAAATTGATAAAGGGCCCAAAAATTATATAGGGTCCAAAATTTATATAGGGCCCAAAACTGATATAGGGCCCAAAACTGATGTAGGACCAAAAACTGATATAGGGCCAAAATTAACATAGGGCCCTAAATTTACATAAGGTCCAAAATCGACATAGGGCCCAAAAGGGACTGACGGACACCCGACCGAAACCATAAGGGTTTCAGCCTGGGGCTACGAAACCCTAAAAATTGAAAAATCGGGTCACATGAATCTCTTCAAAACTGAATGTTTGATTTAAAAAAAATAATAAATCCAAAATTCGGATTCTGAATTTGAAATGTAAAAATTTGACATGAAATTTCCCGTATCAGTTCTATATATCGAGAAATTTTTTTTTTAAATGAACACATAAAAAAATATCACAGTTGCATGTTGATGTTGAGATGGGTTGACGAGTTGACGCGATGATGGCAGACCTAAAAGCTCTGGATTTTGAATTTCAGATGGAGCCGGAGACACAGACACGGCATTCCCGGAGGATCGGCACGAGACGTGATCGATTATCGAACTGGATATATAAAATCTCATCTTCGTTCCCCATCCGGAAGGGTTCGGTGACTAATTTCGCCTCTAAATCCTTTCAGATTGAGAGAACCAATTCTGAAAGTGGCATAGTAACTTTTGATGTTCTAATTAATGTGTTCATCGGTCGTCGCCCAGTCTCGTCTCCAAATCTAAAAATCAAATACTAAAAAATAAATTAATAATATAATAATCCAAATTCTTTCACCGAGATCTAAAAATAAATATTATTTTCTTTATACAAGTGTCGAGAAGAGTTTGAGTTTAATTTAAAAAGTTATGTAATTTCCTGACGATTAATTCGTTGGTTTCTTTAGCTAGCTCAGAATTCCTGTACAAGAACCTCGGAGGATCCTGGACATGTTGCTGGACACGAACCTGCACACGAACCTGTACAGACGGTTTATGCACAGGAAACCGCGCCTCAATTTACTTCGCAAAAGGACCTGTACATATGTACAGGAA
>CAKNYM010044001.1:0-35411 GCA_932195095.1 Andricus curvator
TTGGGGAGTTAGCCCAAAGCAACGTGGCTGACTGCAAGAGCCGGAGGATATTATTATTATAACTATTATTATTATTATTACTATAAAAAGATTTCCATCCTCGGAGATTTCATTCCATAAGAATAGGTACTTCTTTATCGATCATAGTTAAGGAGATATTTGCGTTTTTGTGAACAAAGATCTAAAGTATCGCTTTTGGGGTATGATGGGAAATCATACTTCAATCAAATTTCTATCTGGTAAAATTAATCTTGTATTCCGAAAGTGACCGGAAGTGGGTAATTTTTAGGTTTAAACCCAAAATTTAACATGTGTGTAATGACACTCGCGAAGCTCAGATGCATTTTTCTTGACAAGCAGGTTTTCGAAATTCCAACTTGAAAAGTGCCCCAGTGACACTTTCTTAAACCTAGGGGCTTCCTTCTGACCTTTATGACCTTACATGCAACTCCATACTGACATTGTCATTAAATAAATTTAAAAAAAATAGTTATTAGTTAGAATATTTTCTACACTTCAAAAGTGTTCCAAAAAGGCATAAACGAAATTTTTGTGAAAACAAGACTATTGGCTCCAAAAATCAGATAAATTAAAATGCACATTGTCTCAAAAAGATTTTTTATACTTTTATTTTTTAAAGTCGTATCTAGTTTTATTTGTAACGATAACACGGAATGGGCACAAGTTCCAATAAATATTTTTCTTAAAACTGAATGATTTTTTTATGAAACTTTGTTGACTCTCTTCTACTGCAAAATACATAAAATATACCTATTTTGTTCAAAAAAAGAATAAAAATTCGATTTTAAATCACTGTGCTTCGAGTGGAAACAGAATCTTTTTCCACCATTCTCTTTAACGTGGATGATTTTTTTAAATCAAACTTTTCACGCCTCAATTCAGTAAAATGAAAATTAAGATATTAAAATTTTAAGAGGCATCTATGGAGAAGGTTTCGAAAATTCTATCTAA
The DNA here is from genome assembly GCA_932195095.1 of Andricus curvator. Lineage (NCBI taxonomy): Eukaryota > Metazoa > Arthropoda > Insecta > Hymenoptera > Cynipidae > Andricus > Andricus curvator. The sequence continues at coordinate 973 of CAKNYM010044001.1, forward strand.
ATTTAAATAAGTGGAATTTTACTGATCTTTTTAAACTAGAATTAATCAAAAAGGACTAGAATTTCAGTGAAGTTTTACGGTTTCTCAATTGATTCTCACTGATTAAATTCTTGAAAATGAGTAGCCGATTCTTAGTGAAATTCTACTAATGTAAATTTAGAGTGGCCTGCAATTTTTTTCCTTATCTGAATTTGTAGCTTTGAATTTCGGTATTTTCGAATCTAACGAGTTTAATCTTAATAATTATTCAATTTAAAGACCTCACAAATGTGAAAACTTCAAATGTGTAGACAATAACATATTCAAACCTGACTGCAATCCTGATTTAAATAAAAAATTTGTTGCATTTTTTAAATAATAAAACTACTCTAGAAATTAGAAAAGTTCTGCTTTATAAATTATTTCATAATTTCAAAACTATACTCAAAATTGTGCTTTTTCTGTAAAAATAAAGTTTAGATATACTATTGAATATAACGGTGCTACGCTCGACTGCAGCGGTAAATTTTTAACTTTTGGACATCACCCATACCCATCCGGACATATAGAGTATACCTACACATATATTTTTAAATTAAATGCAATCATAAAATCAGATTTTACTGCAACCCTCTGTGGACTTAATTGCCTGTAAAAGTTTCCCTCGTCGAGGGATTCCATCTGCCTCCATCTGTGAAAGTTGTAAACTATATACTATAAATTTTACATTGTATTTTAAAGTGTCATTTATGAGTTTAGTTTAACGCTTCTGTTATAATATCTTTTGCTTTTAATGTAACACGATTTCTTCATCATCCACTTGAATTGATAAATTAAATAGATAATGAGTCCATGGATAATGTGTTATAAATTGCTTATTTATGAATAATGAAAATAAAAGTTTTTTTTTTATTGTCTGGGAGTAATTTTTGCGTGCAGTTTAAATTTAAATTTCCTTTTCCTAAAGTCTAATCTATTCTATTTTTTTTTCTTTTTCTGGCGAAGCGCAGTGGCTTATAATCTATAGGAGAGTCAATGCCAAATGTAAGATGATCAAAATGGATCATAGTCTCCTCATTTCTGGAAATTGTTTGACCTTATATGTACTTTACTTGCAGGTATGGAAAATCGATATAAGAGGTCATTCATACTCACGGTTTGCCTTGCGACTGACACACATATAAAATCAGAGGGAATTCTATCTTATCTGCGGGAAGGTTTGCCAAAGGTAAAGTTCGTATAGTATGTATAGTATATTTTTTGTGGCGGTTATGAAACTCGATATATTTCACGAAGGGCAACGCGCAATTTCACTAAAACGCTAACACCCAGACGTTAAAAATTATTATTGGTGGCTTTATTTCACGACCTACTGCCACTCAGCGTTTTCTTTTAAACGATTTTTAAATTCCCTTTTTTTTAACTTAAATTATAAATTCTCAAGTGCAAGGTGATGGATAAATCATTTTTAATATATTTCTACAATCTAAACCTTTAATTCTAAATAGTTTTAAACTGGCTGTATTCAAACTTGAGTTTTAAATTTAAAAACTTCAAAACTTAAACGTTTCTAAATTTAGAGCATTAAAAATTATTTAAAAATCTAAAATTGAAATATTCGTACTTGGACAACTTACAGATTAATAACTTTAAACATTAGTCTGCGAAAATGATATACTTCGCTTCAAAACCTTTAATTGAAAATTTTATAATTTTATACCAGCGAAATTCATCACTATAAAATTTTATTAAGAATATTGAAAATTTGTAGGTTTCCAATATATGAATGTTTCAATCTTTAACATTTTAAAATTCTCACCCCCTAAAAATGAAATAATTTCAGACTCGAGAAATTGAGAATAATGTAGGCTTAAAGTATTCAGAAGTCAATAACTTGAACAAGATTAAAGAATTAAAAATTTAAAACTGATACAATTAAAATGTTTAAAATTGCACAACTCAAATTCAAAAGCTGGAAAAGTTGAACAATTAAATACATTTGCAATCCCTAAAGACAAACAGTTATAGAAATTTGAAGCTTTGAAAGAACCTAACATTTGTAATAGCATTAATTGAACTAGGTGTACATTGTAAATTCAATATTTCTGATGTCCAGTTGACAGAAGACAACTACAAACTATGCAATGAATTTCGAGTTATTAGCATGCAGATTGCAGATATAATTTTCTGTTCTGGCAAGTTGAAACGTTCGAAATTGTTCTGATTCTAATTCAGAAATTTTTGAACAGTCTTGTTAGCTTAGTTACCAACGTGGAATGTTGTGTTTATAACCAAAAATCATAGTTCCAGTGTTCCGAGAATTTTGGCTTTCTAAATCCAAGTTGAATCTGAATGGAATGCTGTACCAAGGATTTATTTTGCTTTAGTTGAAAAAATATTGTTTAGAGGCAAGAAAAGTCATGCGTTGACTCTCCGAAATCATTTCTTTGGTGATATTTCTTTAATAAAGACTTATTTTTTTGCAATAAGTGTGAAAATCATTAGGTCAAAGAAATGATTTCCTGGAAGAAATCGATTTTTTGAAATGATGAATACGTATCTAAATTAATAAGTAATTCATCCATGTGTGGATCAAGTAATTTAGTTTTCTTTGAGTGAAAGAAATATTTTTCCAGATAAATAATTATTCATCGAAACGAAACAAATATTTATCCGATGCTAAGACTTGACACAATTATTGCAAGAAAATAATTATATACATTTAAAAAATATTTTTGAACAGTAAATATTGACCTATTTCATTGGAAGAAATGGTCGTTTGAATAAAAAATCTGCAATTAATTAACTCGAACAATTATTCGTTAGAACGAAGGAAGTACTTTATTGAAATAAATACATGTGCAGTTTGTTGAAATGAGTATGTTTTTAATTTAACATTTTTGCATATTTTTTCAATTATAAATTTATTTCAGTGGAAACTTTTGTTTGAATGGAAGATTCATGGAATCTGTTGGAAGAAACGTTTATTTAGTTTATGGAAAAGAAATGGATTATTCCACATAAATCATTTTCTCGATAGTGATTTGCAGCATTTAGTAGTTCAGGAAAATTCAACTAGGTGTGCAGAGCATATTACCTCACAACAGAAATTAGTTCTCAAGGTTATAAGGTAGCCACAATTTTTCACCATGGTTACAATGATATGATGTAATGATCTAGATATCTTACTGACTGTCATTGTTCTCAGCATCAGCACTGAGTGTGCTTAAAATATTTTGAGAATTTTTGTTTACCCCATGAAGATAAAAAAAATATTATTACTACTAAACTACTATTATAATAAATTATTATAATTATTATTATTTTGTTATTATTATTATAGTATTTTGTCAACTTTAATACATGCTTATCAGGGAGCCCAACAAAATGTGTGTTTTTGAGTTTTGCGAATTCTACCCCCTACATTTCTTCATTTTGGTGAGAAAATACTGAGATATAAGTTTTATTTTATGAAAAAAAATTGTTTGTATGTTCTGCTATGCCGTTTTAGGTCTGACAATAAATGGTCTTAGTTTTGAATTTTGAAAGAATACAATTTTAGAGCTGAAAAATTCTTTTAATCCTAGAAAGTGTGTGTTAATTATTGACGAATAAGCACTCAATTTTATAATAAAAAACTATTTTTGAAGACACTCTATCAGGCTTAGAATGCGAGAATTTGTAATTTCATTACAATTAATGGTATGAAATGACCCTTAAATATTGTTTTCCCTGGAATAATATGCACAGGATCAGTAGGATCATTTCTTTGAATCAAGTAAATTTTCTTTGAATCCAGATATTTTTTCTCAGTGTACTTTAAAAATGGAAATAATCACCACGACATTCGTTTAAAAACTAATCTACAGGCCGTCGGAAACCATATATCCACACTCACATCCACTGGCTTATGCAATATTTATCTATCTACGAGTTTTATGAAGTCGAAATAGATAACGTCATTAATTAATTAATTACCAAAACCTTTTATTCTCTTAGGAGATTTCAACGCTCATACCACTCTGTGTGGCAGTTCGAGAACTAATTCTGGAGGAAAATAATTGAAAATTTTATTGATAACTACGATTTCTTTATTATTAACAATAGTTCACTAACTCACAACATTACCGCAATGGAATCTTTAGCCTGAAAGTTACGCCGATACCTTGGCAGAACTACGTGATAGTGATCTCTTTCCAATTAAATCACGATCCCTATCTCAGAATGTAATATAATCAACTTGCTCAAAATGGTACTTAAAAAAAGGCAACTGGCTACATTTGAAAGAGATCTTAGATCTTGAATCAAATTTTGAATCGAAAAAAAATGCCAATTCTTACGACTCTTCCAGACTTTATTGCATAAAAATGAGTTTTTTATTACTACGTTTCAATAGCGGACCGCTATCCTCATCAGGCAATTCAATCTAGATGTTAATTACATTTTTGGAGTTGAAGCGGATTTTTGGAGTCGAAGAGTCGCTTGTACTTGCACTCTACTGAAAAAGCCTACAGGTACATAGTAAACTACATGGAAACCTATGTGGGAACCCATATAGGATCCTTTTTTGAATTCCTGTCTCAAATTACGATCTGAGATAGGATGGGAAACGTTTTGTGGGTTTCCACATGGGTTCTTATATGAATACCGTTACGAATACCTTTACTGAAACCTACGAATTGCTCCTACATGAAAGCCCACATGGGATTATAATTGTTTTTAATGAAATATGTTTTTGAAGTTTTAGGTGCATAGTCGGCAATTTAAAAAAACCCCAAAAATTACTGCGCAGCCGTAGCTTTCATAGAAAACTACTGCGCAATCCTTAAATATTAATTGCAAACCCATTTATGTAGGAACCTTCATAAAAACCCATAATAAGAACCGATATAGATTCCCATCCTATATTCCTCTCTCAGATCGTAATTTGAGACAGGAATTCACTCACAGGAAATAACTCAAATTTTTGAAAAATTAGAAAACTGGTTGATTTCTTTGAAACAAAGAGCTAGGGGATTTTCGAATTAGATAAAAAATTTAGAAATTCGAAATTTTTTATGCAAATAGAGCGTGGAACATTCAGCAAATTGACAGACATTTCACTGAAAAAAATGGTTTAGCTGTCCCACCTAGACGTTTAGCTGGATTTTGTCTTCTAAGAAAATATAGGTGTGTTACCTAAATTTCTAGCTGTGTTACCTCAATATCTAGCTGTTTTAGCTTAATTGGACATCTGGAAATTATCTAGCTAATTTATCTAGATAATTTCTAGGTGAAAAAATTTGGCTAAAACAGCTAGATATTCAGGTTACACAGCTAAAAATTTAGATAGCACAGCTAATTTTTCTTAGAAGACCAAATCCAGCTAAACGTTTAGCTGGGACAGCTAAACCATTTTTTTCAGTTTTCCATGGGACTCAGTACTGGAGGTAGTTTTTGGTTTCTGATCACAAATCTGAGGTAAAAATGGAAAAATTTGACATTATTAATCCGAATAGCTCAAATCTTTCGAAAATTCAATAAACTGGTGGATTTCAATGTCTCTTAATATGACATTTCGCGGGTTACTGATAAGTGATTTTGGTGCAAGTGAGAAATTCAATATTTTTTCGGAAAGGTTAAAGTTCTATATTGAACTCTATGTTTATTAAAGTCTGTTTTTGAACACTAAGCACGATAAAAGGTAGACCTAAAAATATGTGAAACACTTGTGTTTGATATCGAGGTATTTACCTATTTCCTATTTTCTAAAAGGCTTTTCGAACATTGTCGCATAAATAAAGCAAAGCATGTGCGAATGAAAACCACTAACCGGATGAACGAATAAAGCTTCACATTTCAGCTCATGAAAGAACGCATAGAAATTTCCAAAATTCCACCTTAACCCGTTCATTCTCCTCAGTGCTGCTTGAAAGGGAGAGGAAATCCGACGTATTATACGCTATTCGCATTGTGGAAATTCACGATTCAGTTTAAGTGAACATTATTACAGTTAATGCTCTAGTCTAGTTCTAGTTATATCATGTCGTAATATACTGTTCTATTAATCAACGAGACTCAAACTGGACGAGGTGCAGAACATTACAAGCTTTTAGAAAGCAGAAAACTTTTACGAAGTGAATCTAGATCTGTTGGGGCAAATAACTGCAATTTCGATTGGACGTACGTGTTTAAACTTTGTTCTCTAGTTAAGTCGATCGTTTGTCTCTGATTTCGAGTTGGCTAATTGCAAGTTGACCCTGTGTAAAACAAAGATTATAAAAAAGAGGTTTCCAGATTTATGTAACGAGCAATGTTCAAAGTTTCACACCACTAATTAGCAATTTAATTGAATTCTATACTTATTATTTGCCTTATATCACTTTTTGCACCCTAGAATCAATTTTGAATCAGACAGGCTCTACACCTGAAGTCACAAATTCTCTCAGCAGCGATATATGTTGTTTTCTAGATGAAATAAGGGTCACGTACATTTCAGATTTAAGAAAAAAACATTTTCCACGAAGTTACGAGTACTTGAATTTTGATGTCTATTTAAAAAAAAAAAAAAAAAAAACTTTTTCTTTTTGTGGACAGGAGGATTGTTTTTTAAATCAAATTTTTGCATTTTCTCATGAACAACGAAAGATATCAAAAAATTAAAATAAATCTATGCAAATATAGAAAAGTTCTCCAAAAAATTCCTCTAGCTCTTTTCTGATATTTTACTTCGTCCAGGAACAAAATTTTTAAATTAATTTTTTAGGAAAAAAATTCTTTTGGCCTCAAAAATGGTTTAACCCGCATGCAACTGATAGGGTGCCTTCCTTATATGTGTGTATAAGAAGATTAGAAAAATAGTTTCAAAAACATTGCAAGAAATAAAATATGTTGGATTTCCCAGAAAATTTGATTTATTCTTGTCTTCGAATTTTGAAGACATGAAAAGCAGGTTTTCCGTAAAAACCCACCTTTCTCTTTTTTGCAATATTATTATCCAACCGAGCAAGTCACGCCTACTCCGAAAGGGAAATGGCTTAATGGTATAATTAAAAAGTTTTTGCTTCTACAAGGAAAGCACTCAATCCCTTTTATGATGGCCAAACCATTTTTGAGACCGGAAGAATTTCTTTTTCCTGAATATTGAATTTTGAATTTTTCTCTTAAACGAAGCAATAAGATATGACAAAAGAGTAAAAGGATTTTTTTGGAGAACTATTCTACAGTTGCAAACCTTTATATTAATTTTTTTGTATCTTTATTTGCATCCGCGATAAGTGCGAAAATTTGATTTCATGCCAAAAAATTCTCCTGTTTACAAAACTGGTTTAGTCCGTATGAAATTTCCAGAATTTCTTCCCTATAAAAGACCAAATTAAGCAAAAACTTGACAAAAAATAAAAGTGTGGATTTTTGCGAAAATGCAGTTTCTATATTTTCCAACATATCATCATCATTTTAGTGTTTTTAAACTATTTCCAATTTTTCCGACACAATTCGAAAAGAGGACCGTAAAACACTCCAGAATTTGGAAAGAGAATTCGAACATCTGAATTTGATGAAAAACTATAGAAATTTTAAAAATATTTGTATTTTTATGAAAAATAAACGTAAAAATTCAAATACTCGTAATATAGTGAAAATTTTTGTTTCTCAAATTCGACAAATAAGTGTGGTTTAATTTGATTTAAAAAAGAACATATTTCGTCGTTGAAAGAATCTGAGACTTGAACGAACTGTAGAAGATGCCTGATTTTAAATGGATTCGGTCTAAAGTTAAATACCTGAAATTTTTTTCTTCACAATATTTCACATGAAAAATTGGCGGTAAGCTTTCAAAGAAAATGTGATTGAAAAAAGTAAGAATTATTTATTCTTAGAAGAAATTTTTCTCGCAAAATACATACCATGATTGCTAGAACTGGTTCGCTGAATTTTCAAGTACATTGGCAATTTATTACAGTAAATTTACAAAATCTATTCTCTTAAAATATCGAGCTTCGACAAAAATAAAAATATACAGAAATATTCGGGCTATTTCGTTTAAAATGTTTCATACTTAATTTTATCTGAAGCAGAAATTCATTTATGGACAGTGATAAGTGCCATATAAATTTTATAATTCGTGTTTCATTTGAGGAACTTTTTTCTTCTCTCTATAGCAAATAATATTAATAAAAATCAGTATGAGAAGAGAGGTCAGATGTTAAAGACCAGGTGTCAGAGCTCTATGATGAACGATAAACGGTCGGTCAAGGGTCAAAGTTGCGGTGTCCTAGGTAATGCGTCGAGGGTCAAAGGTTAAGTCAATATCCAAGCTAATAATTCCTGCGATATACCCTAGCGATGGTTGCTGGATCGATTGATCGAGTTCCAAAAATTTGTCTTCAAAAACTGTGATGCTGGTACATTATCATGATTATTTAAACAATCCCAAAATCTATTTTAAAAATTGAAAGAATTGCCTACATAAGATTATGGGATAATATGCTAAATATTTATGACTGTTCTGACAAAATTGGAAAATTTCATTTTTACGAAATGAAAGAAGGTTAGGGATATGAGATAAAAATAAATGATATTTGAGCGACCCTAGTGTCGAGTCGAATAAAAAATTAACTTAAAAAGCGTTACTCACCAATCGAGGTGTCGTAGGCATGTAGATATTCGGAAGTCATGAACTGGGAGACTAGTGAACTTTTTCCAACTGCTGAGGCTCCAAGCATTAATACTCTATAAGGTGCAGGACCCTGGGAAGCACTACTTTCTCGTGAACTCGCCAATGAATTTGCAGCTGAATTTCTTGCAGATCCGGGATACGAAGCTGTCAAATGCTCCGTGCTATAAGAAAATTGAAATTTAAGAATGTTAAATTAGATCAAAATTAAATTCAAAATCCTATTCAACGTCCAATACTCAAGTTAATGTATATAATTCCTGAAAATAAAACAAGAATCCAACGATCAAATTTGGACAAACACCATGAAATGTTCCTAATGCAATTCCTAAAAACAAAAAAAGTTTGTTTCTTTGGACAAAAATAAAAAAGAGGAAAGAAAATTTTCTATCATTATCAAATCACAATATGAAAGAAAGTCCAAAGAAACAATTTTTGTTTTGTTTTTAGGAATTGCAATAGGAGCATTTTGTGGTGTTTGTCCAAATTTGATCGTTGAATTCTTGTTTTATTTTCAGGAATTCTATACATTATAGGAAAATTATCCTCCTATTATTAAAAGAAAATTAAACTGTATTTATACACTTTAACTAGCCTTGTGGAATAATTTAAAACGAAAATCGATTGAAATAAAGTTATTCAAATTGCAATCGTCTTGTTCGGCCATAAAATTAATCGTTGAGTATAAATATTTATTTTTAATATTTCCGATGTTTAGTATAAACTTTCACCTTCCTAAATTCCTGAAACATTTCGACTATTTCGAAAATATAATTCCAGGAAAAATCGATAATATTGAATTTTCATAAATAATATTATCGCATGTGTACCTAAATTCAACGAATCAGTAAATTCAACTAGTTTTTCCTTGAAAAAACTATTTTCAAAGTTAATTAAATTAAAAATATTCATTAAACCTGAAATCAAGAGAATTCTTGTCCAAATTTTGGATTTACAAATAAATATAAGTAAATTTGCATGCCAAAAGTGAATTCCACTAAATTAAAATGAATAATAAGTGCGTTTAAGTAATTCAACTAAAGTGAATACAAATTCACCTGAATTCGAAATGAGTTAACAGAATCTTTTAAATCGAATTTTTAAATAGGGGAAACCACTATCAGGTGGATACGAATACGAACTGAATAATAGGGAAAAGTGACTGGGTTTTCAACGTTGGGTACACAACTCCTGCAATCGGTATACAAAGTTCATTAAAATCACTTTATTTTTACCTTGCAATCATTGCAATTACTTTTTTATTTGACAGTGCAATTACTTGCAATCATGCAATCGGTGCTCATATAATTCATGTGATGGCATTAATATCTTTCAAATGAATGTTTCAGCTTTAATCTGGTTATAATACTTTCTTTACTTGTTCATCATTTGTCAATTCTATGACATCAACAGTTTTTCTATCCACCTCGTACTGGTTTACCCTACACCAGAATTTCACGGAATTCAAATTGAAATTTGAATGTCACACATTGGAATCATTTCAAGTGAAATTCAAGTAACCCTAAGTAAATTCAAATTTAATTTAACTGAATCAGAATTTTCATTATATCTTGCTTTCAATTGTCGCCAAGATATTTCCCTAAATAAATAATAAATTATTTTTAGTAGAATTGATAAAAATAAAATCTTATTTCTAGAAATTTAAAGCTATATTGATCATATAACTTGCAAATAATGCCTAGCAAACAAAATTTTTTAATAGGTCTTCAACACGAAAACGATAAAGGAAATAAGTAGGTCTTTAGATTTAATTTTATGATATCCATATTAACATATTGAGAAATTTCATATGGTAAAATCTATAGTAACCCATTACTACTACCATTATTACTATACCTTTCAAAAATATAGGTAGTAATAATTTTAATTAATACAATTGATTATGTAATTCACTAATGATTATGTAAATTCAAAATAATTAAATTGCACATTACAAAAGGATCTGTTGAACAAATTATGAGGCTAAAAAAAATTGGTTAATTAGCAGCAACAGTGTGACACGTGTAGCATTAATTGCGTTTTGCGGCTCTCATGCAGGCAAATTTTCCACGGAACATTAGCATTTCATGTCATTCGTATCCATATGTACATCCCCGCTCGTAACACAGAGCATCTAAACATCAGCTTGATAATAAACCGCGCGTCACTGCAATGGGGATGACGGTTTAATTCACCTCATGGTGAATTTATCTGACAGATAAGTGAGGAACATTATATCGCAGTGATCAGGGTATGTTTTCCAGCGAAATATAAATAGCAAAATCTCAGTTGATACATGCTACTTATAAATTGATATATTAGATGTACAAATAAGTTCTACCCGTTTGAAGCAATTTTTATTTTATTTATAAAAATGTAACAAAATGCAAGTATTAATTAATATAGTGGCCACTGACTTCTACTACTGTTCCCGAAAACTCAGGCCATTGATGGGTTCCGTGGCGAAAGAAGGCTTGATCTTTTGACGCTATAAAGTCATCCTCCATTTTTCGCACTTCAGCTTCAATTTTAATTTGGTGCTCAGCTAAGCTGTTTTGTAACGAGCGAGAAAGGTGGTAATCGGACGGGGCAATGTGTGGTGAGTAAGCCGGATGCGGCAGAATTTCTCATTTTAATTCTTCTATGGTTTGACGGACCACGGAACTTCTATGTGGCCTAGCGTAGTCGTCCTGTACTGGTCTTCGTCCATGCCCAGAATATGATTTCTTTTCTTGGATTTTTTTTCGCCAAACGGTTCAGTTGAAAAGGGTAACGTTCGCCAGTGTAATTCTTTTCAACTGAACCGTTTGGCGGAAAAAATCCAAAAAAAGAGATGATATTCTGGGCATGGACGAAGACCAGTACAGCTCGACAACGCTAGGACACATAGAAGTTCCGTTGTCCGCCAAACCATAGAAGAATTGCAATTGGAAATTCTGCTGCATCCGGCTTACTCTCCAGACTTTGCTCCGTCCAATTATCACTTTTTTCGCTCGTGACAAAACAGCTTAGCTGAGCACCAAATATGAAATTAAAGCTGAAGTGCGAAAAATGGAGCATGACTTTATAGCGTCAAAAGATCAAGCCTTCTTTCGCCATGGAACCCATCAATTGCCTGAGCGTTCGGGAACAGCAGTAGAAGCCATTGGCCAATATATTAATTAATACTTGCATTTTGTTAGATTTTTATGAATCAAATAAAAGTTGCTTCAAACGGGTAGAACTTATTTGTACACCAAATAATATAAATTTTATAAATTTTTAGCGAAGTACTCCAAGCATTTTTAAAAATAAAAATTGAATAAAAACATTGCAAACAGTTGACATTAGAAGTTGTAAAGTTGCTAGTTGACAACTGTTTGCAGCATTCTTATCCAATTTTATTGTAAAAAAAAGCTTCAGGTTTTTCTGTGAATGCAATTTCGTACTGTAACAAATCTTCACTCCAGCTTCAAAATAATTACTTTATAAAGCTACAAAAGTACAGACTACTACGTGCAGATGGATTGTTTTTTTGTACAAATAGCGGGACCTGGATAAGAGACTATTTATACCGAAATTTCAATACAAATAGCCGGATTTTTTGGGTACACATATAGTTATAGACATTTCCTATAGAAATAAATTACTTTTTTTTATTTTTACAAACAGCCATGTAAATTTACCTAGGTATACGTATAAATCTTAGTAGTATTTTACGAATTTGAAAAAATAAAATAGATGAAGACCGGAGAGTTTTAAAATATTCATTAATTCTTGACTCTTCCGCACATTGTCACTTTTGATTTCAAATATTTTGTGATTTTAAAAAACTGTAATTATTCTATATTGTACATTCTAATATAATCGAGTATTCGAAATAATTTTAATGCCGGATACCTGATTTGGTATCTGACGCATTGGCGTGTCATTAGATTTTACAGTAAATATGTGCGTTAAATGGTTTGCAGACAAAATTTGTTAACGATGAACATACAAAGCAAATTTTAGAGGTTGGTTTTGATGGAAAATATGGGAAAGGGCTTCAAAATTAGGATAATTGAATGCTGAAAATCATCAGTTGCCTATACTGTAAATTCTGGAAGTTTAGTTTGATAACTCGATATTTATTGGTTTTAATATTTCAAAAATCATAATTCCAGGAATAACATTTTAAAAGAAGTTGTACTTATATACACGAAGAAAAGTGGATATTTACAATGGACATAGAAAACTGCAAAAAAATCTACTCTGAATAACTGAAAAAATTTGCTGAAGCATACTTTATTGTGGGCTGTTGTACTTCATTGTAAAAATACATTTCCATCAGGGTTTCTGACAATAATGAAGACTTTAAAAAAAGTGTAGATATTTCTTGACTTGATGAAAATTCTCAACTTTTTGTTTGGAATTCTTTGCTCAGAACGCAAAGCATACTTCAAAAATTTCAATAAAGCTCATTCTTCATTTCGCTAAAATGTAATTATTTTCAGAAAAGTAGCTTTTCTCTTTAAAAGTAGCAAAACATTTGCATAACTTGATATTTTAAGATAACACAATATATATATATATATATATATATATATCTGACGATCATTTAGCACAGCACAGAGAATAAAAAAGTAGGATTTATTTTACACATATAGGAATTTTAAAGTCAATTTTTTTATTGATCTCCATCTAGAATTTATTGTTCAATTCTTATGCATCGGCCAAAGTAAACCAGAAACGCGAACGTGAATAAAACGATGGAATATACGTATCCTTTTCGATTTTCGCAAACGGAGTAGAAAGCTGAGTGCCATAGCAGTGAGAAGTGAGGAAGTGAAACGGATCAAGTGGACATTTGAAAAGACGTATTCCTCAGGTGGCAAAGAGGTTATATCAAACTGGGACATTCTTTCTTGTGCCTTTGAAAAATATCACGGACTCAAGAATATCCAGGTGAAAAGCGCAATAATAAACGCAGTGCCATTCAGATTCTGGCTTTCGCTACTCAGCACTATGTACTTATTAACTTAAGTGTAAATATAGTTAGAGTAATAGGGAAAAGTAGATACCATTTTGAAATTCTGAACAACTAAAATTACTTTGGCGCTGTGTTTCATTTGATTATGAACTCAACGTAGCGAATGCAATTTGTGTTGTCGAAATGCACTTGTTACGTTAACTAAGCGAAAAAGTGACGAGCGAGCTGAGGAAACTCGGGCATAAGGAACCGCATCATCTGTAAGTAGCATGGTTGCGTTGAAGAGTCAAGGACTAATACTACATTTCTATTGTAATATATATTACTTCTTCGCTACACTTGTCTTAAAGACGAGGAATCTTTGTTCAAGATTCTGCTGTAGACATTTGTGCAAATATTTTATTTCAGTTTGATAAGATTTTGGAGTTCAGGAATTTAGTATAATGTATTTTATATTCTTTTTGTGTACCTATAGGTACATATTTTAAATATTCAAGCTTTCAGTAGATAAAAAAATTAAAGATGAACTGAAGAGTAAGCAAACAATATATGATTAATCTATTCGTGATGATTCCTCAAAAATGAGACAAATGCTGTACCTCAAAGAGACCAAAGGCAGAATAAAAATTCAAATAGTATCATATAGAGGAAACCGTCTAACTGGTTATCGAATATTATCTTGAAAATGCAACAACCATGCGCAACTCATTCTTGTCAAAAAATTGATTTATCATGTTTTGTTCGCTTGATCCTCAACTAAATTCAGTAAATGTAACTGAGGAGGCCTAATAAAACTTTCTGAATCCATTTTTGGAAAGAAATAGAGATCATTATCGAAAAACCGTACGAACCGGGTGTACAAAAATTGAATCTCACAGCATTTTAGTTATTTGAAAAACAGAAAAGTATTTACAAAAAGCTAATTATGCATACAAATTATTGGATAAAACTACTTTCAGCTACTTGGCATATAATATTTTTCTTCTTCACGAAATGATTTATTTTTATCTCAGGAATAATAATTTAATGCAACAGATTTCTATTCAACAACAATTGCCATCATTATTAATAACTGTTGTAAAGATGTACTTATTTCGCATTTCTGTACATAAAAATTTTCTTTTCAGCGAGATCACTTTTTTTCTTCTGAAGAATAATATTTTCACACGAAAGATTGACATTCAACAGCATCTAGTTATAATTATCATTGATTTTAACAATTCTTCTAAAATAATTCACCTTTTTTTAGCTCATAAGATTTTTTTGGTGAAATCCCGTATTCTTATTTTAGGGATTATATTTTTTACATAATACATTATTAGTTTATTAAAACATGACAACATGTATTATTGTTATATATGTCATTGTCAATTTGTATCAGAATTTCCATCTGGATGGTGTAAAGCACACATATCAAAATCTTATTCTTGAAATGAAAAAAATGATTCTGAGAAAAAATGATCTGTGTTCATAGATGAGAAATAAGTGAATTGGTTTATAACAGTTTATGATAACATTATAAATTGTTGTAGAATGGCAATTCATTGCATCAAATTATTTTTGTTGAGTTGATAAGAAATCATTTCGGAAAGAACAATGTTCTATGTTCAAAAACGCTAAATAAGTCAATTTATTTATAAAAATTATTTAATTCAATGTTCGGGCGTGATTAACGATCAATATTACATATATGTTAACCACAAAATTAGTGCAATTGATCCATTTAAATACAAACAATGCATCATATACCAATTTTATCTATTAATTTCCTAGAATATTATTTTTAATTCATCGCAAGCTTTACTAATTCTATACGTTTCTGAGAAAATATCGATGAATGGGACAAATTAGGTAGCAAAAATTAATAAAATTATGCTTTTTCGTCATTCTGTGTCTTAAATAAAAAAAAAATTGATTAAATATTTTCAAAAATTGGCATCGGTAAACCATTTCAAAATTAACCTCTGAAACACTTTGAACAAAAAGTTCCACTTTTTCCTTGCTGTGAAATGAATGAATCAACTGTTGATAAAAATGATGTTATGAACAAAATATTGCAAAGTAACTGTTTCATGCCGAAATAAAAAAAGAAAGCTAGGCAAAATTTGTGAATAATCATTTTAAAAATGAATTTATATACAATTAAAGTTTCAAGTCTGATTCGGTGTAATTTATACGATACACTAATGTTTGTATAGAAACATAATGTTTCAAGCCTAATTCAGTATATTGTATTCAATATAATTTTTGTTTAAAAACACTAGAGGTATTTTTTCCTAGAAAATTTGTAATGTTCTGCAGATATGGAAATGTATTTCTTCTTATACGACCCACTCTATACGGACATGGACTCGTATGAGAAAGCAGTGAAAATAACGAACAAGCGTTATTGAGCTGAAAAACTCGTGACCCGTGTAACGTTGTTACGAAAATATGGATTATTGCCAGTGGCTAAAATAAAACTGTTTATGAAAAACGAACCATGCCATTCCCACAGCAATGTATGATAAAATTTTCATTTTTTTTCGATGAAAAATCTAACAATTACCCCTCCAGTTCCATTTCAGTAAGATGAAACATAATCTGATGAATATTTTCAGAAATTAACGGATCATATAATCATATCATCCTCGGTTTGCGGATAGAGGGTCCTTGTATCAAGGGATTTTCGGTCATTTACAAATTCACCGAAGATTTTCGGTAATTTTGGTAATTTTACTATAAATTTCCAAAAATTATCATAAATTTCAAAAAAATTTGTTTTTCTTGTTTGCCAAATCGAAAATTTCCTTCATTTGTTACAAAAAATATCGTGTGCAACAGGTGCTGAAAGTAGACAGTTGCAACTCTTGAGAAGTTTACAGTACTTACCATCAGCTCATCTTCGGGTCGTTTCCGGCACGTCTTCGGCTCATTCACAGCTCGCCTTCGGCTCGCATCCAACTCGCTTACGACTAGCCTACAATTCCCCTTCGACTCGCCTCTGGCTCGTACAGAAAACTTCACACTCGTGTGGGACTGCCTACTTTCCGCACATGTAGCACAATATACTATTTTTACAATCTCATAATTTATGATAGATAAGTATTGGATTCGTCTGATTTTTAACAACACAGTTTTGAGATCCCCTGAAGCTGAAAAGTATGTTTTTGCGATGACGTCTGTTTGTATGTATGTCGTCCGTCCGTCTGTACTCACGATAAATCTCGAAAACATGAAAGGATCGAAATGGGCTTTGACCCACTTTTTTTAAACGCTGCGAGATACGTGAAAAAACTTTATGAGAGGAATTGTAGCTTTTCAAAAGAACTACAAATTATCTTTCAATCATTTTTTGATAGGACTCATGGTTTTGGTTTTGTTTATCGAAAATACTATGAAAAAATCTAAAATTACCATTTTGACCAAAGTTGCATGCCAGTTGGTAGTATTATTGTTTGGAAATGCATTTCATTTAGCTTTTTAGAGATGCATCAGTAAACACATGGTCATTTCATAACAAATGTGATTGCTATAACAAAATTAAATAATAAAAGTGCGATTTCAGTCATTTAAAAAGTTTATGTAATTTTTTTAAAACGTGCTTCATTTGGCTAGCCAGTGATACTTCATGCAAGTATATTGTCATTTTATGAATAACGTGCTTGTTATAAACAAATCGCTTCAGCAATTTTGCAGTTTAGGCAATGCTTAAAATTATAAGGTACCTTGTTTATAATTTATTGCAATAAGAATTTAGTTGTCCTCAATGTAGGAAAAAATACAAATCGGTTGTAAATTGAACCCGGAATCGAATTTTGAACATTTTTGCCTAGTTTTTCAGCGCAGCGCAGGGATGGTAAATAGTCTCGCTGAAATGGGATCTTGGGACGGCGTAGCTCACGTAATTTGAAAAATTTACAAAAATTCTTTGGGCCCGAAATATCTCTTATTTTTTTATCTGAAGTAGTAGTTTTCTACTAATTCACAGCAGATATTCTTACTAAAGTAATTAGTAAACGAATTCGCACTAATTTGTTAGTAGAAAGCTACTAATTCAAATTTAGAGAGTATTTAGGACTATAATTTAATTAAGTTTCATTAAATTCAGAAGATTACTTGCTAATCCTGATATTTCTCACGAGTACTGACTCTAAGGACGAAGGAAAATGTTGAAGTTTTTACTTTCAACTATTATTGCCGTAAATTGAAATAATAACTCATAATAATTCCATTTGTCATGAAATATGAGAAGACAATAGGAACAAGTGCATCGGTAGTTATTAGGCTTTAGGTCGGCTGTCAAATTGGCTTAAAGTTATGGCTTCAAGGATCCGTGATTGCTAACACTGGTAGCAGTAACTTCTGCCGATGTCTCACTATGGAGCTGCAGGGTAATATGACTGTTGAGTCAGCATAAAACGTTATTGCCAAGCGGAAAACAACACACCATTATGACACGTATGGTCGTGGTCAATATCCATAGGAGATATTTTGAGGCTTATTTATTCGATATACACATCTTTATAAAAAAGCATCATATTTCAGGACTCACTTCAGGTATTAAAATGAGGTTCGGAAAAACAGCCTGGTACTAAGCAGTACAAAACTGATTCACTGCAGTCTTAAACTTAAAAGCATGAAGTTATCTTATTAAAAATATAGGACACCTCAGGTCTAAAATAATACATGAAAAAAACTGTAACGTAGAAAAAGGAATTATAATTTTTACAGTGCAAGGTCTCCTCTCTTGTTATATTTTATATTCCCTTGAATGCAGGTTTTAAAATCGATCTTACACCTATTTTCTTTACCTCAATATTGCCATCGAACGATCGACACGTTATCGAAAGCTGCATCAGGGCTTTTGAAAATAGACCCTATTATTATTCTTTCCAGGCGAAGGTCTTTTATTAGATTTTTAGACAAACATTCATAGGTAGAAAATCGATTTGGAATAAATTATTTTGTGAATTATGAACAGATGATCGGCTATTAAGCTACTATATTGGACATAATTGCAATAGATTTGTATCTACTAACATCCTCCAATTTAAATCAAGGTTGGTATTCTTTGAATATGGGCATCAGCAAATAGCGCCGCAGGCCAACACTCGAAAAATTTCAAGATTTAAATCACAGTAAATCCTAGACCTATTTTTTATCTGAAGTTGGATAGAAACGTTGCAAATAATTAAAAACTATAATTATCCGACGTCGGATAAGTTTGATCGGGAGGTAGATAAAAATGATTCAAAGTCGGATAATTGTAGTTTTCAAATATTTGCAATTTGTTTATCCAAGTTTAGATAGAACACATCCCTGGCATTTATTGGGATGGTAATATTTTTATTTGAAATTCAAAGTTTATATACTTCTTTAGGTTATTTAATTATGTAATTGCGGATCCTGCTGGTCTGCGTCCAGTGCAGAGACCCCGACGCGATGGTAAATTTCATTTTCATTACATGGACGTTACTTTCACTTTTCATATTTCTAATTAACGGACAAAGTCTATAAAATGTACTCATTGGGTACGTGGAACTGTTTAGTCCTTCTCGTTCGAGAATCTCGTATCTGCTACGGGCCAGAAAAAATTGCACAAATTTAGAAATGTATGAAAGCTTTAGGAAAGATATGTGGAAATTTGTGAAAGATTTTAAGGGATTCCGAGAAATTGTAATATCCTTTAAAAGGTTTTACATTATATAAAGTGATTTCAAGAGATTCAGAAAGATTTCCATGGACTTGAAAGATTTTAATGAATTTTAAAGGGATTTAAGGAGGTTAGTCATTTTGAATGTATATTTTAAGAGTCTATATTCGGTATCCATGAAATTCAAAGAATTTTAAGCAATATATCACATGATATAAAAAGTAAAGAAAATAATGATATAATGTACATATAATATAATAAAAAGGAATTTCAACAGCTAAAGCAGGGTTAACGTAGCATATTTGAGAGAAATAATTAGATAGATGAAACTTACGGAATAAATGCTTTGGACACTTCCCTTTGTAAGGATTCGTAAGATTTGCTGGACACCCTCCCCATCCAAAAAAGCCTTACGTAATTAATGGACACTCCCTACCTAAAGGGATAAAATATGAAGCGAGAAAATTCATTGGAAATTAAAAGTTCGAAAATATCGAAGAATTGAAAGGAAGTTCTTGCAAAACTATTCGCATATAATAATTTTACTTTCGGCCTTTTTTCGTTTTGCGCATATTTGAAAAAAAGTGTTTTTCTGGAAAACGGGCGCCATTTTGTTAATTTTCGAATTTTTGCATATTTTTTTGTGATGTTTGAAACAATTAGAAAAACCGTTGCACTTGTGAAATTTTACTAATCACTGGTGAAAATTTATTAACCTAATTTGAGTAAAGGTAAATCACTGAAAATTGGTATTAATTCGTGCCAAAAATTAAGTCCGTGGAAAAAAAGTTATCTATGACTTTAAAAATTGAAATGATATTAGCAATCATATATTATAGAAAAAGTATTATTTTTATGCAAAAATGTAACACTTACAATAGTTTTTGTAATTGAATTTTTCTTACCGTCGATTCTTACAAATTTTTTAAGAATGGTTGAATTTTATAAATAATGTTTTTTCCAGGAAAAAAATTGCCTACAACTTTACTGTTTCCAATTTTAAAAATAATGTAATAATCTTCAAATATAGTTATTTGTTTAACAAATATTTCCTTTTTGAAAGGTCTTTTTAAGGATTGAAAAAAGCAGATTTGTAGAGAATACCCCCCCCCCCCCCCCGAAAAACCATCATTTATTAAAATGCAACCATTTTTAAAAAATTCGAAGAAGCCGCAGTAAGAAAAAAATCAGTTGCAAAAAACGTCGTTAAAATCAATGTTTTTGCAATTAAACAAAAATTATTTAAAATAATGTTTTTTATTTAAAATAACATCACTAGTAATATTATTTTGACACTTAAAATCATAAAAAATTATTTTTTCAGAGATCAGATTTTTGGCACGTCAACTACTTTCATTAGATGAACAACAAAACCAAAATAAAATTTCAGATAGCAGCCATTTAATTTATGTGTTAATACTCTATGGTTGGATTCTTCTAATTAATTAAAACACGTCAGGCATTTAGAAGAATAAATGAGTATTCGTCGGAAAGCCTAAATAAACCAGGTTTCATGTACGGTTTTCAGTTATATATAAAATATAATACGTAAGTTATTAACAATTTCAGAATAATGATTAACGAAGGTTCTAATCCTCAAGCGCAGATAGCATAGCATATCAGTTAAAGATAGTTTAGAAATGATTTATGTAATCTTAGTACTGTGGTGTATAAACATATCTACCATGAAACTTGTACTACATCATTTCTCTTGCCTCCAATGCCTGAGGTGATATTTTGATTTTCATGGGAGAATATAATTTGGGGAATTATGCTATATTCTCCTACTTGTTAAGATTATATGCTCTTGTTCAACTAGGCGACACAACGTGATAGATCTGAAGACATATCTTTTTGAATTAGAAACAGCAGCTGATTTAACAATAGTTCGAAAATAATTCACTTAATATACATTATACGCTTAACGTTCATTTTAAAACTACATAAATAAATATATTCATAGGATTTTGGTTTATAGAAAGGTCCAAACTTGAAATCTTTCAAGCTTAGACGTTTCGACTTTGAAACGTTTCAGACTTGATTAGTTAGAAAATAAGGGATTTAGTCGACATATATTTATTTTGATTCGAAATCAGTTTCTACAGTTTTACACATTGAAAATTGAATCTTAATTTGCAAACTAAAACTTTAAAAAATGACCTTGAAAAATCAGAGATTCTAAAAGGGATAATACTGCTAAGTCATCAAGTGTTTTATGGTCTGGAATGAAAGTGATTGACTCTGTAATGTGAAGGGAAGGCTCGCTGGGTAACAATAAACATTAGCCTTCCAAGATGGACGTTTTCCTCTAGTTTTTTCGTAACAATCGTAACATACGATCCGAATTTTCATAGCGCTTGGGGTGAAGCTGAAGTTTATCTTCTCCGACGTATCTCCAGTGCAATCGATCCCATGCTGATGCGGACAATTCTCTAAGGTCCAACACGTGTGTCTACGTCACCCCAACTCCACACGTAAACTCACGCGTTCGATCTAGAGCGATAATCCAATATTTCCGGATCAATTTGTACTTTCCGGCAAGTTGATTTTTCCAGCTGAAGAGTTCTTCTTTTGGGTGAAATTCTCATCTTGGGAGTTAGGCCTAGAGTCTAAAAGAATCTTGTTCTTTCTTAACTTTATTATTCATCTTAGTTTAGTAAGGTTCGCCTGCTATCTGAATCTGAATTAGCTAAAAGTTTCTGATTAAGGGCAAGTAGTATTCTCTGATCTATATAACATACAGAATGTGCAATGCATTTTTATTCCGCCTTCTTATTTTTATCTAAATAAAGTATCGCATTGAAATTTTGTAAAATGGAAGAAAATATATCATCCTCTGCCTGCTTCGTTGAAGTTTTGCATTTTCAAAGGAAAACTTTTTCTTTAGACATTTTTCACAAGATCCTCATTAAAGACAGATGGCGCTTCTGTCTTCTTGCACAAGGTCTGTAAGATGATCATTAAACAGTTTTTTTAATGACAGCTTTTCTTTAGTAAATATTAAATCCAATAGACCACACAGCGGTTGGGTTGATATATGTTTTTTTATTTTCAACAACTTAATCGCTATATTTTATTTAGCTTATAAATAAAAAGGCAGAAAAAATACATTGAACGTTCGCCATGTCGTAATTTGACGTTATAAAATACCATTTGCTCTTAAACATTGCTATAATCAGAATATTTACTAATCATGATTAGTGAAAAATAACTCACTTACTTACTAAACTGAATTAGTAATAATTTTACTAGGAATTAGGCACTTTCTAAAATGGTAAGCTACTTTTTACTAATTCTGATTTATACTCCTATTAGAGTGTTTTTTTGATTATAACATTTTTATAATATATTCGAGCAAGAAAAAATTATATAATATCAGGCAAATTAAAGATTGATGTACATTCGAATTTTTACCCCGATTCTTAAACACATACCCCCGTCACCCTGTAGGAGACGTCTTCGACCTTTACATTCAATTTCCAAAGCGTTGAAAATTAAATGAACGAAACTGCTTCTAAGAAACTTAAAAATGCATAATTTTGAAACACATTATAAAACATAAAAATACTAAGATAAATAGAGTTTCACATTTGAGAGATTTCAAATCAAAACTACCAAAGCGTCCTTTCTTACAAGACCTATTTTTATTGGCTCAAAAATGCTATAAATTGAAGATACATAACCAGCCGAGTAAAATGGTTACTCAAAAATAAATTTTAAGTTAATTTAAAGAAATTAATATATCGGAAAATCAAATTTTAACTATATATTGCGAAAATGTTTAAATCATTGTCAGGAAGTAAAAAAATAAATTTTTAACAGAAAAAGGGCTTAACAATTTTCTGAAATTCCTCGAATTGCATAACATTTCTTATAGAGTTAATTCTAATCTTTTGAAATGTACAAAAATTTGTTGAAATCCTGTAATCTTTGGAAATTAATTGAAAGTTTCTGAAATCGTAATGCTTATAAAATATCAGGAAAACATTTGAAATCATAAATCAAGTATTAAAAGCTAGAATAGGATTTTTTCTTTGAGAGATTATGTGGGTACAGAAAAGGGGAAGTCCATGTTGGATTCACAAAAGTCAAAAACTCATATCTTCGATTTTTTTATACTTACACAACTTGTTACACACACAAAGATGAAAATATATAATTTGTTTTATTTTTTAAAGTTTTCCGTAAAAAAAGTGAAAATTTTTCATAATAATTTGTACCTTTTTGTATCGCGGTAAGTTAATAAATCAAGGGGTATTAAGCGCAAAAAAGAGAGTAAAAAAGTCCCTACACAAATTTTGTAAAATTATAACAGTCAATTCCACAAAGGTTTCTATATTGCTTTAGTGCAAAAGGTTATTGAAAAATAACATCACTGGAATTTTTTTTTACAGAATTTTTTCTTCGGATAATGTTCGGACATTATAAAAAAAATTTACTTTCTTACAGAATTTGTTGTTTAAATTATAAAAACCGATTCGATGTTAAGTCATCATGGAACCAAAAAAATCTTGTTGACCGCAAATTTGGAAAATTTACATTCTGAATATGTGCGAAATTGATGTTTTATATAAACTGTTTCTTTGCTTGAGCAATCTGAATTGCTGCTCCACTGAGATAGCTTTTAAAATTTATTTATTGCGACTGCCTGAAGTAGGAAACCTATTGTTTCTCAATTTATAGAATTAAAATTTTTATAAATTTAAGAATACGGAAAATTCATGTCATAAGTTATGAAGCTATCTCAAATAAAAATACAAGTGAAGCGTGTTCTACGATGGTTGCATTATGCGCCACTTGTCATAAGGGCATCTAATTTGTGAATATAGGCCAAAATGATCCTTATATGGTAAGTGGCATTTAATGCACTGTTGTAGAGCACGCTTCAATTCTTTATGTTCTACTTAAGTTGTGTCATAGAGTAAAGCAATCTGCTGGTACCAAGAGACAGCTTATGTTATTCTTTAGAAGATGTTTATGTATATATTTAAAAATAGCCTTTTATTATAAAAAGTTTTTGAAACATAATTTTACTCACTGGTTCATCACAGGTTGTAATTAAATAAAAAATTGAAATTTTGAAATAAATTTTTTATTGGGATTGTTTGTTATAAAAAATACTTTTATGGCAGCTTAAAGCAACATGCAATAAATATTATTTAACTTCAAGAAAGTTTTGGTTAAAGTTGGTCGACGTTCAACGTGCATAAATTAAATCAAAATTAGAAACAAAAAGATAATTTTACGAAAAATACATGTGATTTTTAAGAGATATTATATTTTGAATAAAAATCAGTTAATCTGTTACTCGATTTCAAAATTCCGTGGAAAAATATGTACTTCTGAAAGTAAGTGTATACCATTACCATTAAGCCATTTCCCTTTCGGGGTAGGCGTGACACTACCCGATTCGGGTAGTGTTTCTAGGTTGATAACTTGTAGTAAGTAACTACAAGTGTGGGCTCACCACACCCACGATGTGCCAACAGCACGCAGTTTTCTCGAATGGTCACCCATCCAAGTGCTAACCGCGCCCAACGCTGCTTAACTTCAGTGATCTGACGAGAACTGGTTTTTTCAGCGTGGTATGGCTGTTGGCTAAGTGAATGGTTTAATATTCTGATTATACAATTTTCGAATCATTTCTCACTCCTTTTAAATGGTGTTATTGATATATGAACCAAAAATTACTATAAGACAATTTCATATTCAATTAAAACAGTAAATCCATATTTGATAACAATGGTCAGTACCTGCATTTCACTATATTTATATTATTATACATTTTCGTCGCAGAGTTTGAAATACGAAATACAAAGTGTGTCAATCTACCTGAAGATTACAATTATAGAAGTTTATACATTCACGTCTCCTATTTCCCTGATGAAAGCTCTCAGTTACGTAAATTCCAGTTAGCGAACTATCCACTATTTATCCAGGGGATACAGTATCTCCAACCTGTTAGTGCATATTTAACTTATACAAATGTACTCAACTATCCATAATAGCACATGGTGACTTTTACCCATGGGAATTACAAATATAGCTTCGAAAGTTTCTTTTATACATATTACATAATATATATATTATGGCCAACGGCCATACCACGCTGAAAAAACCAGTTTTCGTCAGATCACTGAAGTTAAGCAGCGTTGGGCGCGATTAGTACTTGGATGGGTGACCATTCGAGAATACTGCGTGCTGTTGGCACATCGTGCGTGTGGCGAGCCCACACTTGTAGTAGTTATTTACTACAAGAAACTATCCACCTAGAAATACTACCTGAATAGGGTAGTGTCACGCCTACCCTGAAAAGGAAATGGCTTAATGGTATAATGGTATACATAATACATACACGCAGAAAAATGTATGTTTACCCTTAACATCTAGATGTTTCAGGTTAAAATATTTAATGTTTAACTATAATACAGCCATCTAGAAGAAGAAGCATTTGCGTCAACCATTTTACTCTATCCAAACAATTTACAGCATTATTATTAATATTTGTTAACAAAATTTTAGTAATTATCATTTTTCCATAAGTTTATGTACAACACGAAATGACATCGAACGACATTGACTATGAGCTTCATCAAGCGGCCGACAGAGGTCCGGCGTGTTTTCCTGTACGAGTTTAACATCTTGGATGTTTCAGTTTAATATAAAAATAAATTTGAGTCTAATTCTCAAAAAGATAGTAGATGTTACGTCTTAATATATGTATGTTTAGCGGTACTCTCTTATAATTTGCACATCTACTATTGAACATCCATTTTTCTCCGTGAATGTCTTATTTTCTTCATACAAAATATGCAAAAATCTTAAAATCAAAACAACTGAAGTGAAAAAATGTTATTTAATTTCTACAAAAATGTCCACATAAATTTTGATGAAATGTTTTGCGAATTTTCTTTTTTTACTTTTGGAGAAAATAATAAGTCAACAAACAATGAGACATCATTTTTAACGAGTAGGATCTCTCTCCTGATAGAGTAAAGAGAAAATAAGGAAGCATTCAGAAAATTAAGGAACTTCTAGAAGGCCTCCATAAGTCCAGAACCTGGGGCCGCCGCGCCGATCCCCATCCCAGACATAAATTAAGGGAAGTTTCGTTCCACCCTACCTTAAAAGTTTTCGAATCATTGTAACTTGAACCTTGAGAATATTATGCTATACATAAGCTTTTCCTGAAAGTTGGAGCTAAGCAATATAATGGCATATCCATAGAGTATAAAATAGAAATTCATTTTTTAACTTCTCTGAAAAAGACCTCAGAGACTTGAGAAAGCAAAGAAGTTTACCAAGTTTGACTCAATTGAAATTCAGACTCTGACTGTGACCTTTCAATTTCACTTTAGACTTTTAAATGTTTAATTTCAAATTGCGCAACATAATTATACAAAGCTCTCAAAATTAGAATTTTAAAATATGGAAGTTTAGAAATAATAAACAAATTATATTATTTTCCCTCTTGCTTCAATAAACAGACATAGATTGCATATTTATATTAAATTATAAGTACTTGTAAAGTAGCTTCCTTTGACAACTTTTCGATTTCGAGTCCCAAAAAGAATATTTGATGAAAATTTGTTTTGAGAAGAAATGACTCACTCATATCTGTTTCAGGAGAGATTCCATTATTATTTATAAATGAACCTCTTTTGAAAATCCTTTTCACTCAGGCATTCGGGCAAACTTTACGCATGTTGAAAGCTCGCGTATGTTGCCTCTAGCAAAGTGCATTCCCGAATCAATTATTTTGATGGAAGTATTATTGCATTATTTTAATATGTGTGTGTGTCGTCACATGACAAAATACAACCCCTAATGGAGCTGTATAAGTATAAATGCATTGCGTATAAACAAAATTCATTTGTTAAAAACATTTAACAGTTTTGAAAACGATTTTAATAATAAATGGTTTCATCGATTCGTAACCGTAAATATTGAAACTATGAAACAATATGTCCGAATATTGAAAATAGAATTATGAAATAAAAAATACAAGAATTTGTAATATTTCTGGTGTTTTGATAATTGTTAATACAATTTTTTAAAATATTGATATTTCTATTCAATATATGCAAGTATTCATAATGTCTAAAAGTCTTCGTTTTCAGAGAATTCAAATTATAAAATTTTAATATTTGCCTGATTTAAATAATTTAATTTTTTGCACTTTAAATTTTTTATGTTTCACTGCAATACTTTAAAACTAAAATTTTTCAACTATAAACAATACAATTTCAGTAAATTTCATATTGCATTTAAGCTTGTTCCAAATTGATTCAAAATTGGTTGTTATTATGATATTTAATTTTGAAACACTTAAAATTAATATTAAAACCTTCCTTTTGTAGTTTCTAAACTTTAAATGGTTTCAAGTGAGAATATGTTTAGTTAAGAACATTTTCAATTGTAAATTTTATGAAATTTAAAAATAAGAGAACATCTGTTGAATGAAGTAATTATTCAATTCTAGATGCTATAGTGTTATAATTTTTTAATTTTTTGAACCCATAAAGTTCGAAAATTTTAATTCTTAAACTTTTTGGAGTTAAAAATTAAACTTTTGAGAACTTTTAATTTACATTTGTCAAATTATGAAAATGTAGATTTGAACAGTTTTAAACCAATGTAATTTTTATTAAATCACTTAAAATCTTGAAAATCTTGATTTATTTTTTCTTTAATTTGGAAAGTTTAAAAACACACATTGAAGTTGTGGAATTTTCAGTGCATCATATTTGAAATAGTTCATCTTTGAACGCATCAAATTCAAACTCCTTTATTTCTGAACTTTTCAGAATTAAAATATTTATATGCATTTTGAATTTCGTAACTGTGTTGCACTCTACAATTGAAAATACGAGTTTGTTAACCAGCATTCCTTCACTAACGGTTATGGTTTTATCCATCGAAAATGCTATTCAAAAATCTAATATTCCATTTTTACGCCAAATGACGACAGATACACGGAAAAAATTTATCCGTAAAAAAGTCACGAACTAGTAGCTAGGTCTCGGATATGAGAAAAATTCATCGGATATTTATATATTTTCGTAAATAACCTGCGAACTTTGAGAAAGATTGACGAACTCGATGTGAAAATTCTAAAACGGTTCATCACTTCTTTTTTACGTGAATAATTACAAAAATATTACGAGTGATTGGGAAAAGATTCTCAGAGCACTCACGAGCTTGCCCGACAAATCTGGGAACTAGAAACTAAGTTCGCCTGTACGTGGCCCACACACACTCTCCCAAACGCGCGGTGCGTGTGTGCGCTCGTATGTGTACCTCGAGCTCGTCGGATGAGTGGCTAGAAGTTTTATAATACCTATTTTGTTTGGCCTCGATGGTTGCGCGTGTTTACGCACTCCTGGTTTATGTTCAGAAACTGGTGAGTCAGCAGTCTTTTTGAGGGTTCGAATCTTCTGAGTTGCGAATTTAATAAATTAATATAAAATTAAATCGCACAAATAAAATTTTTCCTCTTTATATTTCAGTCTGAAATTTTCAGGAACTGTTTGTAGGAAATTCGAACTGTTCGTAAGAAACTTCGAAATTTATCCATATATTTCTCATAGAAGTAAGGATGTAATGTTTCATTTTTTTTTATATCGTATTCGAGACCTAGCTACAAGTTCGTGACTTCTTCACGGATAAATTTTTTCCGTGTAAGTAAAAAAGTTTAAATGAAGAATTGTAGCTTCTTGGAAGACCTATAATTTTTTTCTTACCGTTTTTTTGATAAGGCTTGATATTTTTGTTTCATTTATCGAAAATACTATGAAAAAAATGCAAAATTCAAATTTTGAGCTAAATGACGTGAGATACGGGAAAAAGTTCCAGAAATAAATTGAACCTTTTAGAAAGTCCTAAAAAAATTTCCAACCATTTTTTTATAGTACTTGTCATTTTGGTTTTATTTATTGAAAATAATATAAAAAAATCAAGAATTCAAGTTTTGAAGCAAACGACGCATCACACGAAAAAAATTTTGAGAATCATTTATAGGGGAGCGGCGGCGAATGCGGTGCACATAAAGGAAAATGCACGATTAAAATTCAAATATAAAGTGAAATATTGCAATAAAATATATTTTGTTCTGGCCAATATCTTACCAATGCTCTATGCATGGAGATAATTTAATTGAAGTTCATTAAAACAATTAATTAACTTGTTTTCCAAAAAGTGCACCTCCCAGCTAACACAGTTACTAGTCCGAATAGTCACATAATTGTAACAAGATTAAAAAAACCAGTCACTGGTGACTTCCATGCTGGTCACCCAGTGACAATATATTTCCCACTCAAAGTAGTAACAAATTACAAGCGAAGCAGGTAACATTATCCCGCCATTGTAATCACATGCTTGTAACAAAGTGATGTTTGGAAACGCAACGTGCAATGACAGCTTAACCTCAAAATATACATCGTTTCGGAATTATAATTATGAATATTTTTGCAAAAATGTTGGAAAGGAACATAATTAAACGATAAATAAGTTCCAGAAAAGGGAGATAATATTTGAACAAAGCTTTTATAAAAAAACAGATATTTATCAGCTGAACCCTTACGAAAAAGAAATTACATTATAGAGGTTAGACCCAAAATGTATATGTATAAATGAAGATCGCTGCCGGCTGTTACCGCCATGTTACTAGTCTGACAGGGAACGGTTGCAAACAAGCCTCCCTAGTAAACTACGGCGATTATGCCGTTACCTGCTAGGAGACTGAGATACAAGTAACAATTCCTCTGATAACATGTGATCATTCAGGAACCTTTCAGGATGGTAACAGGTTAGCTGGGCTGCGCCAAGATGTCATACCTTGTTTTGTATTGTGGCGCGTTTCGACTTCAATTCATAATTATTGAATAAATAACAAATTATAAAGAAAAATTAGTAAAATTTAATAAAAATAAGATAAATATTTTTAAGTTTAATATTATTAACATACTTGAGGGATTATGTCTGCCGAAATTTCAAGAAAAAATGTTTTTTTAACAGTGTGGAATGTCTCACAATAATTTGAGGGTTATGTCTGCTGAAACATCAAGAAAAAAATTTTTGTTAACAGTGCAGAATGACTCACCAATATGAAAAATAACATAATGAAGGATATATTTAAATAATTATCAATGGGGAAACTATAGCCTTTAAAAAGTCCTACAAAAATTTCTGCAAACACTTTTTGATAGGAATTGTCATTTTGGTTTTATTTTTGGAAATACTATGAAAAGAATCGAAAATTAAAATTTTTAGCCAAACAAAGCGAAATATGGGGAAAAGTTTTTGCATGAATTTCAGCGTTTAAAAATTCCTAAAATTTTTTTTAACCAATTTTTGGAAAAAATTCGTCGTTTTTAATTTATTTATTGAAATTGATATGCACAAATCGAAAATTCCGATATGACGCCAAAAGACGCCAGACACTTCAAAAGTATAAAAGAAAACTTGTAGGAGTTTTTGTTTTATCCATAAAAAATGCTATGACAGAATCCTATTTTCAGCATAACAACGCGAGATATGGAAGATAGTCCGAAGAAAGGATTGTAGCTTTTAATCGTAAGGTAGCTCAGAAAATAAATATACATTTAAAAATGCCTGTCGAAAATCGAGCGCGAAGCGCGAGTGTCACGATGAGAATGTGTACCTCAAAGCCTACAGAGCTTTGAGAAATTTATCCTTTAACAATATTTTATTTTGTAGAAAATTCAAAGTATGGACATGCATAAAAAACTGGGATTTAAAAGAGATGTTTTTGCTAAAGTTTCATTCACGCATTCCGAGTGCAAAGAATAAATATCCAAACGCTATATATCAGGATGAGCCAAAATCTCCCAAGTGTTCTTAAATAACAGCTTAAGCCTTTTATTTTAATATTATCTGATCTTTTATAGGATTAAAAAAAGTGATGAAAATTCAATGTTTATCGTTTAAACTCGTTTTTTCAAACAAACAAAAACTGGATATGCTAGAGTATTTTTCGCCACGGATTCTTAATCCACGGGAAAAATATTATAATAATCACACAGATCGATTTTAATGAAAAAAATCTTTTCAGGCAGTGTTATTTAATTCTAGACGGTTTCATTTCCCTCAAAATTTATGTTTTTACTTAGTTTTGATCATATAATTTTTTTCTGAATTAGAAATAAATTGTTAAATTTTGAATCAATAAATTGAAAATTTTGTAATCAGTTTTATATTCAATCGGTTACATTCACTTGCATGCTTTTTTCAATTTATTATATTAAAATAATTTCAAAATTACATAAATTACAATTTTACTTTTACCTTTTGCTTTTTTTATTTACTATTATTAAAGTTAAATCATTCCTCGGGTTTGATACAGTCAAATAAGAATATTACTATATTTTTCAATTGAATCCCTACCCAGGAATTTCTTTTAGTAATTGTCTTTAGAAAGTCGATATATTTCTGGCATATTCAACTTGATTAACTCAGTGGAGGTTTCTTTATTAGATGTTGATAAAAGGTTCTATCTCTTAACTTTGCATTATCAGAGTTGCAGTAAGGATTTGATTTTCTTCAGCAGTTTTTGACACTCAACCTCATAAACAGTGGCGATGGAGTTTCTTCTTCAGAGTAATTATTCTCTCGTTTATTCTTGGGGAAGAATTAGTTACCGTGGAAATTATCCTTTCTCGAGGATAAGCCCACCTCCCATCTTCCTACCGACATCTCTATTCTCCTAAAGTTTCCGAGAGTTCTAATTTCTCGCTTAAGCCACTCTCATTAATGATGATGTCAGGTGGGCGCTAAACGTCATATAAAAAAAAGATATAGAAGATCTTAATGCAAAGTATTCACGGTATAGCGAGTAGAGGAATTGGGAACAATTTCTGTAGTGATAGTGTACTTCTTGTGTCATTTTCCAGGGAAATCTTAAATATATTGAATGAGCAATAGAAATTTAAACAATTTCACATACATTAAATAGTTCAATGAGATTTGACACTGGCGTGGGATTTTAACTAATATTTGATTTTTATGAAATACCTATTTTGGGTCCGCCGTTTTATATAAAGTTTTAAGAAATGTACATAATAATAAAGTATAAAAAGTATATAAGTCCAAGAAAAGGTCCTATATAAGGAGAAAAAGGTTAAAAGTGAAAGGTGAGGCGTCATACGGCAATGGTCAAGGGTCATAGGCCAATGCTAGACGTAAAAACGCAGGAGTCGAAAATCAGAGATCAAAGGTGAGGGGTTAGATGTCAAGGAAAAAAGCACAACAGTTAAAGGTCAAGTGTCAAAGATAATGTACGAGTATCTGAGGCTAAAAGTCAAAGATGAAGGGTCCTGAATCAGAGGTCAAATGTTAGGTTAAAATTATAGCATAATAGTTCTCGAGATATCTTCTGGTGTATTCTACGAAACCTTAAGAACTAGTTATTAATTAATAAGGAACTTAGGTGGATGAATGAGAGGCCTACACTACACTATAGAGGTCTACACTATACTAATTTTATACGGACAGACATACATGTGCCGGGACTTAGCTTGGCTTGGATGCCAGCTATCGTTTACGGCGTGCTCTCCGACGCGACGTTGGGAACATAGCGTTTGCAGCATGTATACAAAAACTCCCCGAGGAAATTAATTTTTAGACAAAGTTCAATGGCTATTCCGTCGATACCTTACAAACCTGGCGTCAAAACCATACGCGAGGTGTGCAAATAATATCTTTGTCCAGAAATATAGATTACAGCTTAGCGGGTTCCATGAGGACACGAAATCCAACCCATGCATATATATATATATATGTAAGTCTGGGTTTTTCAGTAATACAAATTTTCTGGTGAACACAGCATATATTTTTATTATTTAGCATAATAAGCATAATAATAAGCATAATAAGCAAAATAAAATATAAAGTCGTAATATATCAAAATTTCTTGCAGGTGTAATAAACCAGATGTATTAACTGCATATCCTCCTGAAAAGTTTCATTTTAGTAGTTCTTCAGGCTTTCTGGAGTGGAGTCCTCGAGAAAACGATATCGAACTTGAGCATCATGTGTGAAAAACACAAAGATGTGTTTTCATGGATTGGATGTCGTGTCCTGGGGGTAACCGCTGGAGGAACCCTAAGGTTCTGATAAAACCATTATTGCCAAGAGAAGACGTGTTTTATACACCCTATACATAAGTTGGTTGTTGTGTCTTTATGAAACCCATTCAAAGGGAACCTAACTTCCTCGAGACATATGTTATTTGCGCATCTGGTGCATGTTTTTGAAGTCAGCCCTGTGAGGTATCGACAGAAGAGGCGTTGAAGTTCGTCTTAAACTTAATTTCCATGGGAAGATATTGTTTGTAGCCCTAGTGTAAACGTTGATTTTGGAACTTCGAAGGTACTGACCAACTAGAGCAAAAGCTCTTTTATAATCTAATTTCCACGAGTAAGATGTTTTTGGCTTTCTAGCTGCAAGCGTTGACCGACGGTATGCCTCAAACTACCATCCGGAAAGTGGCGATAAGTGAAATTCCGAACTAATCCAGGCGCATTCATTTTCGCATATAAAATTAGTTTGTGGAAATTTTGGTCAGTACGGAATTTCTATGTAAAAGTTCCGCATTAGCTAAATTATGTCACTATAATAAAGATAGAGGAGACTACTCTACAGTAGATAATCATTAATTATAAGCACGAAGATAAGCAAACTAATACATTTTAATTTCAATATATTAACAAGCAACGTGTCTTAACTATTAATTACATTCAACGAATTATTTTACATACACAAGTATTTTAAATTAATTATTAACTACTATAGGATAATGATCTACTGTAGAGTGGTCTCCCCTACTTCTAATAAAGAAAGATGATATTATCATCATTTAGAGCATAGTTCTAAATAAAAAATATCAACGAATGTAAAAATAAATTGTTTTTATTGAAATTTTGTCAGTCCCTATATATTTTAAAACCATTGATTGTTAACGTTAGGCCATTCTGAAGATTTGGAAAAAATCAATATTTATAAAAATGTATGATTGCAAAGGAAAAATATTATTATACAAAAATTATTTCACTTCGCATTAACTTTAGCATTATTATATTTTAATACAAAAAAAGCTTGACTTCTTAAAGCTGTTATTAAACAAACAACAACGATTTTAAATATTGGTATTGAATAATAAAACATGTACAATTTTGAATAGCCAGGATACACTCTAGGGGGGG